>APFE031730734.1:19773-106145 GCA_000404065.3 Pinus taeda | reverse complement strand
TATTGGATGTTTAGATAATATGCCTTATTATTCATCATGTATGCGTTAATAGTATGAATGTTTGAAGTTTAGTAGTATTATTTTGATTGCCGTGCTTAACTATTTAGGTGCAGCCATTTGAAATGATTTAATTTCTATGTCCATATAAATGCAGTCATCTATATAATTGTATTGTTTGGATATAGAACATCAAAAGCTACGCTTAGATGTTCCAATAGATTCCCGGGATAGTTTTATTGCATTTCTGTCAATAGTTTAGATATTCATTCATCGTTTACTGTTTTCAGCAAAGTGTTCATTCATCCCATTCATCTATTGCTGGGAAACTGGTCCCATTATCCCCAGTCGGAGCCACTACACCAAACGGAAAAGGAGCTGCACTAAGGTCCGGACCGGGTGGTTTCCCCCAATGTTGGTGCAACGATTTTCGAGGCATCAACACTTAGTTAGGTTAGTTAAATTTGAGTTAGGAGTCTAACTAGGGTCACGTAGAGTGGCTCCTAAACTTAGGAGAAATAGTTGAGTTTGTTTTGAGTTGTAACTATTTAATTTAGTCTAGTTGAGTTAAATTCAATTAAACTAGTTCCAACTGATGGAGGAATTAGTGGGAGCTCAAAAATAGCGGGGTGTAACCAACATTAGTGGGGTGTGACTTACTATAGTGGGGTGTAACCAACATTGATCAGTAAACTGAAGATTCACTCATAATTAACTCATGCATGTCAGATCAGAGAAAGACCCAGTTGAGATTAGAGTTAAGGGACAATGTACTATCAGCTGTATAATCATCCAATTTGTATAGGTGGTGCGTACAATCAGAGTAAGTCCTATGAGGATTGCATAATTCATAATTGTGGGATTTCTCAATTAAATATGCGCTATTTCTGAAGGGAACAACACAAGGAAATAAGAGCTTGACAGACAACATAATTAACTAAGTATTGGCTTGAGCTTATCTATGAAGCAGTGAGATAGGTAGAGATAATGCAGAGGTTGCTCGAGCTTGAGCAAAGCACTGTAATCTTCTCATATTTTCTGACTAATGCAATATACAGATAGCAGGGGTTTTTAGCTGTGGCTTTCCCCAAGAAATCATTGTGTAATGTGTTGATTGAATTCTTTCTTTTCTATTCTTCATGATTTCACATTTGTTAATTGTTTTCACAGTTGGTAGAGTAGATTCAGGTCTATTGTTTTGGTAAATTACAATTAGCAGTTTGAATCTACAAGTAATTTCTACACTTAATTGTGAGGTTAATGGACATCACTCACATCACATATGGTGATTATTTTTGGCATCAAGGTATCTAACCGGGAAACATGCAACTCTCTATTATAATGCCAACTTTGGGAACAAGTCAACATTTCTTGCTATATGATTGGGGCATAGGAACCATACTTAATTTTTCTTAGCATCTTTTGTCATTGCACAACAAGCCTCCTATACACTCTCCATCATTGGTTTCCATTCACCTTACCCTTATTTATGATAATTATACTTGGGAAATCCTATTTACTCATGAGCCTTGCTCCATCGTTTCGATGTTTTTCACCACAACACATGGTTGTGGTCAATGTGAATTGTTATGTTTAACTTCTATAACAAGCAACACCTTGAATTTTTGGGCTGGTAATTGCTTTCTAGTGGAGGTGAGGTGAGATTCCTCCCCTCGTCAGCCTTACCATTCTTCCTCTTAGGTTCACCACCCCTCTTTATCTCTTGGGCTATCCAAATACTTTTTCTCTGGCTTAGTTTTGATTCTTTTTTCTGCTAAGTTACCAAATTCTATCTCTTATGTGTCTTTTTTCTCTTTCCTTCAATATGGTTTGGTTTCAAGGAGTGGAATCCATAAAGGTATATGGGAGACTGTGTTTATTTGGTCTCCTCTAAACCCTATATGGTTATATCTCTTCTTTCTCTCTTTCAAGCCTTCCTTTCCAACTTGGGACTCACTCTCCTCCCTCCTTTATCTCATCCTAATGACTCTCTCCTCATTTTCAGGAACAACTTCTCTCCCTATGCAACAATAATTCCCAACCAAAGAGCTTGTGTTCATCGTGGGGTAATGTATTAATAGGAGCATGGAGATCAAGGATTTACATAGGCTCAACTCAAAGTTGAAGGTTTGAAAATATGACTTTTGGAGCTCATTGAAGATGAGAGGTATATTGCCAATCCATAGTGCCTTCTCTCAAACAAAAAGGTTCTGGCTAATGTGGCTGATTAGGTTCCAGATGCAGGTCAAATTTGTAGATGGTACAACCAATACATGTAATCAATGGACATCTATTGGCACATGAAGTATTCTTGTTTTGAATCAGCAATTATAGGACATTGAAAAGCACATAGGAATTCCTCAAGATCTTGGCTACTCTTCGTCCAAAATCAAGGAGCCTATTTTGGTAGAGGCCACATATTAAGACCCTTCTTCCTAGTTAAGTTCTTCATGCTATGGTTTTAGTTTATCAATTTATGTTTTTCCTTCAATTTCCTCACGGCCTTGAAGGCTTGATATTCTGCATATGTATTTTGAATTTTGATTCTTTAAGCAATATTTTGTCCTTTTCCTATTTTAAAAGGCTACATTTTTTGACATGGTCAAGTTTTCCTAGTGACTGACCTATCTAAAATGTTTCTGAATATCATGTAATATATTGTTATGAAGGCAATACAAACATTTAATTCACAACTAAAAACTTATTATTGTCTTATATGTGACACTTTTTGTGATTTTAGTTGTTAAGATATGGAATCTTTAAGAAATATATAATTCATGTTTATAATAATGTATAAATTATGAATACTTTGTTTCTAAGGCATCCCTATGGCTCTATCACATGATTTCATAGCCTAAAAGTTACGCAATTCCTACAAAAGTTATTTCTACATGGTTGATCATAATATATTTGTTCTTTTTGTTATTTTTGCAATTGCAAGTTTAAAAAAGATTGATCTGCAAAAAATACAAAGTTTGCCTTGTTTTTTGAAACGTCAAAACTATTATATGTGACCAAATTAAAATACACGCCCAATCTTTATTTTTTTCTCTCTCTTTCTCTCTATATGTGTGTGTGTGGGAGGGGGGTGGGTAAATTTAATTGTCATTTAGAATAAAATTAAAGAACAAGAGAGGTTGCTATCATGCATTGAGATTTGAGATTTCATGTAAATTTTAAGGAAAAGCTGGCTTAGAGTAAAAGCATGCCCTAGACTCAACTTTGACCCAAATATAGTGATTTAAATTCCATAAGGTAAAATTTGTGATTTGATACTTGTATATAACTTTATGTTGGCATTTTTAGACAAAAACCTTCATGTTGTGCATAAATGCTAAAAAAATCCATATAAAACCAAAGGACATGTTAGACTGCACTAAAATACACACCCACCTCTCAAAATTCATTCAATTTGAGTGTTTAATATTGTAAACAATTTTTTAATGTAATTTTGCATAAGACTGTATACTTAATTTTGTATTTGTAGTCATAAAAATATCATGTTGTGCAAAAATAGACAAGATATGCTTAGGAAAAACCTAGAAATTCACAATTTGTTTGTAAAAAGTAAGCCAAGGTTGTTATACACCTTAGATTTGAGTTGTGAAAGTTGACAAGGGTGTGGTTTATCATTATATACCTATTCATGTTGTTAATTTTTGGAATTTGAAGTTTAGAAAAGGTTGATTTGCAAAAGAGGCAGATTGCCTTATCATTTGGAAGTCAAAAATTGTATTATGTGACCAAATTAAAATGCAAGCCCAAACTTCCTTTCTACTCAAAATTTTATTTTATAACTTGTAATATGGAGGTATATGTATATGGTAAATATACTTATGTCATCAATAATGCAATTGAAGAATAAGAGAAGTTGCCATCATGCACTAAGATTCAGGATTTCATGTGAATTTTAAGGAAAAATAACTTGGAGTAAAATGCATGCCCTAGATTCAATTTTGACCCAAATTTAGTGGTTTAACTTTTAGAAGGTGTAATTTGTGATTTCACAACTATATAAAGCCATATATTAACATTTTTAGAGAAAAACCTTCCTACTATGCATAAATGCTAATTTTTTCTCTGTAAAATCAAAGTGCATGCTACGCTACACTAAAATGCACATCCAACTCTCAAAACTCATTCAATTTTGAGTGTTTAAAATTGTAAACAACTTTTTTATGTCGTTTTACATAAGTCTATATACTTATTTTGCATTGCAGTCATAAAAAGATGATTTTGTGCGAAAATAGACAAGAGATGCATAGTAAAAACCTACCAATGCATAATCTGTTTGTCAAAAGTAAGCCAAGGTTGTATTAAGTGTGATCCGAATAGAAAATGGCATCAACCAATGGTATTCATCCTCCCATGTTATTCATCCACCCATGGAATTTACCCATGGTATTGTAAGTGACATCTACCCATGGTATTTGCCCATGATATTGTGAAATCCAACCATGGTATTCATGCACCCATGGAATTGACCCGTGGTATTGTGACATCTACCCATGGTATTCATTCACCCATGGAATTGACACATGGTATTGTAACTGAAAAAGACCATAAGTAACAAGTCGCATTTTGTAAAAGGGCAGTTTGTCCGCCACAATGTAGCTTTTACAATTATTCTCTGTTTTAATAAAATGCTTCTTTGTGGTTTTATTACTGTGTGTTTTGTCATTTTATTTCTAGCATTGCAATTCTTCAGATCTTGCGGGTCTCCCCCACAAGATCCATTTCAATCTTTTAGATATTGGGGGCCTCCCCCCAAGATCCAGATCAGTGGTACCAGAGCAGGTTATGATTCTATGGGAATGAGGGTTCATGCTTATTTCAGTTTCAAATTTTTACATCAATATTCAACAAACTTCAGGCACGTGCTGTGACCTCCACAGATCAATTTCTTGGGCCACGCAGGAAGAATTTTTCTTTTTTCATTTTTTGCAGGATTGTTTTTTGGGCGGCGAGTTTACAGATCAGATATGAAAAATTTGGTGCAATATTTACAAAAAAAATAACATATCTGGATTCCTTACCAAAAAATACCAAAATTCAAAAAGAATAATTAGTCAAATCGAAGTCTAGATGAGGGAGATATCGCTGATTTAAAATTAGCTATGTTGTAGAATTTTTTTATGACGACAACTAGTGGATGACGAATCTCCTATCATTTTTTGAAGTTTTTGTGTAGAATTTTAGAAAAAGGATTGTAGATCTGAGCTCCTCTTGAAACATCACCCGATTTAAAAAAAAAAAATGGGTCGAATCGGAGTTCGGATGTGGGAGATATCGCTGATTTAAAATCAACTATATTTTTTTTCAGAACTTTTGTGACTGCGGAAAAATTGTTGGGTGAATCTAAGATCCTAGAGTGTCTAGATAAGGATTTCCGACACATGGAAAGATGAAAAAATGGTCCTTTTGCTTCCAAAAAATAGGTTAATAAATATTCTGAATTATGTTGACCGAGTTATGTGCATTTTAATTCTGGAGCAGCATTCAGAGTGGGTTCCCTTTGGAGACGTGCCCTCCCACCCCACTTTAGTAGGCACATGCTTCACATTCATCAGTTTCAACATAGAAACATTTGGCTTGGGTTCTTTGGAGATGTGCCCTCCCATCCCAGGCTATGTAGGCACTTTCTACTTCATCAACACCCAACATCACGGTCATGGGTCAACCTCACAAAAGCCTTGTCATCGAAGTCCATTTGGTAAGCCGCACAATGTTAGCATCACAATTGGTCGCAAGCATTATAGGGTATCTCTATCCTCGGATCTTCATTTTTCATGGTTATGGGTCATCCACAAACCCACACTTCATTGAAGTCCATTTGCTAGGCTGCACACTGTCAGTATCATAGTTGGTCACAAGCATTACAGGGTATCTCTATCCTAGAATTTTCGTTCATCATAGTTATGGGTTACCCACAAACCTAGACTTCATTGAAGTCCATTTGCTAGGCTGCATACTCTCAGTATCATAGTTGGTCACAAGCATTATAGGGTGTCTCTATCCTCGGATCTTCATTCATCATGGTTATGGGTTAAACACATAAAACCCTTCTCTTCAGTGGCTCTTCATATTCAACAAAGGCTTTGCAGGAGGGAACTTCACACGATGGGGACCATTGCTTCTTAAGGAGGGAGGAATGATTCAAATAGAAAATGGCATCAACCCATGGTATTCATCCTCCCAGGTTATTCATCCACCAATGGAATTTACCCATGGTATTGTAAGTGACATCCACCCATGGTATTTGCCCATGGTATTGTGACATCCAACCATGGTATTCATTCACCCATGGAATTGACCCGTGGTATTGTGACATCCACCCATGGTATTCATTCACCCATGGAATTGACCCATGGTACTGTAACTGAAAAAGACTATAAGTAACAAGTCGCATTTTGTAAAAAGGGCAACAATGTAGCTTTTACAGTTATTCTCCATTTTAATAAAATGTTTCTTTGTGGTTTTATCACTGTGTGTTCTGCCATTTTCTTTCTAGCATTGCAATTCTTCAGATCTTGTGGGCCTCCCCCACAAGATCCATTTTAATCTTTTAGATCTTAGGGGCCTCCCCCCAAGATCTGGATCAATATGTTAGATTTGAGTTGTGGAAATTGATGGCGGTATGGTTTATTGTAATATATCTATTCATGTTGTTAATTTTGTAAATGCAATATTAAAAAGAGTTGATGTGCAAAAGAGGCAAAGTTTGCCTTGTCATTTGGAAGGTCAAAATTGAACTAAGCGACCAAATTAAAATGCACGCCCAAGATTCCTTTTACTTGTAGAATTGGTTTTATAAGTTGCAATATGGAGGTATAGATATGGTAAATTTACCTATGTCATTTAGAATTCATTTGAAGAACAAGATAGTTTGTTGTCATGCACCGAGATTTAGGATTTCTGATCAATTTGAAGGCAAAGCTGCCTTAGAGTAAAATGAATTCTTTAGACTCAATTTTGACCCAAATTTAGTAGTTCAACTTTCAAAAGGTATGATTTGTGATTTGACGCCTGCACATAACATTATATTGACATTTTCATACAAAAGCCTTCCAGCTATGGATGAATGCTAAATATTTCCTTGTAAACCAAAGAGCACGTCGAGCTACACTAAAATGCATCCCCACCTCTCAAAACTCATTCAATCTCAATGTTTAAAATTGTGAATGATTTTTTTTTAATGTTATTTTACGTAAGGATATATACTTAAATTTGCATTGTATTCATAAAAAGGCTATGCTGTGCAAAAATAGGCTAATAAATGCCTAGTAAAAACCTAAAAATGCACAATCTATTTGTAAAAGGTAAGCCAATATTGTAATATACCTTAGATTTGAGTTGTAAATGTTGATGGGGGTATGTCTTATCATATTATACCTGTTCATGTTGTTAATTTGCAATTGTGAGATTAAAAGGGGTTGATGTGCAAAAGAGGCAAAGTTTGACTTGTCATTTAGAAGGTCAAAATGGTATTAAGTGACCAAATTAAAATGCACACTCAAGCTTCTTTTTAGCTCCATATTTTCTTATAAGTTGTAAGATGGAGGTATAGATATGGTAAATTTACCTATGTCATATAAAATGCATTTTAAGAACAAATGAGGTTGTTATCATGCACTAAGGTTTGGGGTTTCATTTAAATTTGAAGGCAAAATTGTCTTAAAGTACATGACTTAGAAGTTCAACTTTCACAAGGTTTAATTTGTGATTTCGTACATGTATATAACCTTATATTGCCATTTTCAGAGAAAAATCTTCCTATTGGGCACAAATGATAAAAAAACCCTGTAAAACCAAAGTGCATGCTAGTGTACACTAAAATGCACACCCACCTCTTAAAACTAATTTAATTTGAGTGCTTAAAATTGTAAATTAATTTTTGTGTCATTTTATATAAGACTAGATACTTAATTTTTCATTTGTATTCATAAAAAGACCGTTGTGCAAAAATAGGCAAGAGATATCTAGTCAAAACCTAGAAATAGACAACCTATTTGTAAAAAGTAAGCCAGTGTTGTAATATACTTTAGATTTGAGTTGTGAAAGTTGTTGGAGGTGTGATTTATTATAGTATGCCCATTCATGTTGTTAATTTTTCAATTGTAAGTTTAAAAGGGGTTGATTTGCAAAAGAGGCAAATTTTGCCTTGCCATTTGAAAGGTCAAAATTGTACTAAGTGACCGAAATAAAATGCATGCCCCAGCTTCATTTCAACTCCAAAATTGTTTTATAAGTTGTAAGATGGAGTTATATATGGTAAATTTACCTATGTCATCTACATTGTAATTAAAGAACATGAGCAACTTCTTTCATGCATAGAGTAATGGCAAAAGTGTCGTTAGACACACAATTTTATTAATGAGGAAAAGAAATTACATATGAAAACTGCAAGAGTTTACACCTGAACACTCCAACACACTTGCAATAAAGAGAATGAGCTATATATAAGCTCAATGTCCTAACCTATTCTAGTTATGGACTACTTATTAAATTAACAAGTGTCCATTTACAATAAATGCAATTCTAACCAATCTACTAACTCTTTTCCTAAACTGGAGCCTAAGATACAACACTATTCTAGATGTCATATCTTTTACAACAATATTCTATTTAACTAAATATTCTAAATAAATAGATATTCTATCCTAACTTTGTGAACTATGAATTATGTGTTTTGGGTCATCTAACATCCCCCCTATGATCCAAAGATACATTAAAACATATACCAAGTTCATCTATGAACTTAGTAAATTTGATCCTACCAAGTGGTTTTGTGAAAATATTGGAGACCTGATCTTCTAAAGGATAATAAACTGGCTTGATGACGTCTTTAGCAATGAGTGATCTGATGTGATGATAATTGGTGTCCACATGCTTTGTTTTTGAATGAAAAGTTGGATTCTTTGAAAGCTTTATGGATGAATGGCTGTCGATGAATAATGATGTGGCTTTTGCTTGAGGGATGCCCAAATCCTGCAAAACTCTGCGCAACCAAACAATTTCACATGCTACTTCCCATGCTGATATGTACTTTGCTTCGGTTGAAGAAGTGGCCGTTGTAGCTTGTTTCTTGCAAATCCAAGATACTACAACTGACCCCATGTTCATTAAATAACTTGAGGTTGATGCTCGATCATCAATACTACCAACAGAGTCGGCATCTGAAAATCCACCAAGTACAAAGTTTTTGGTCTTTTTGTAAAGAAGACCAAAATATTTTGTTCCCTGGATATATCGAAGAAATATTTTGGCTGCATTACAATGGTTGTCTCGTGGTTCTTGCATAAAGTGTGAAATAATACTAACCGCCTAAGATAGATTTGGTCGAGTGGTTGTTAGATAAATCAAACTCCCAATCAATTGTTTATAAGTAGTAGATGTCACCTTCCCCCCCCCCCCCCCCCCCCCCTTCAAATTTTGAAAGTTTCAAGTTTTGTTCCATGGGGGTAATAACGGGTTTGCAATCCTGCATTCCAAATGGCTGAAGAACTTATGCTGCATACTTATTCTGAGAAATTAAAATATGGTGTGGATGTTGGAATACTTCAACTCCAAGATAATAGTGAAGTAGTCCCAAATCTGTCATCTTAAAACCTGCATGCAACTCCTTTTTCACCAGTACAATATGATCATCGTTGTTTCCAGTAATGATCAAATCATCTACATACATAACAAGAATCACCAGATTTTAACCCTATTAACGTACATACAAAGTATCATCATATTCACTTCGTTGAAAGCCAACTTTCCAAAGGTATTCGTCCATTTTGGCATACCAAGCTTGTGGAGCTTGTTTTAACCCATATAAATCCTTGATCAGTTTGCAAAGTTTATGTTGTTGCTCTTCAATTTCAAAACCTAGCGGTTGTGTCATATATACATCTTCCTATAAATATTTGTTAAGGAAAGAACTCTTTACATCCATTTGATGAACTTTCCATCCTTTTTTTGCTGCTAATGCGAGTTTTAAGCGGATGGTGTTCCATTTTGCTGTAGGAGAAAAGGTTTCCTCATAATCAATGCCTTCCTGCTGTGAAAAACCTTTAGCCACAAGTCTAGCTTTGTACTTGTCGATTTCTCCATTTTGGTTGTACTTAATTATGTAAACCCATTTTCATTCAAAGTGTTTAACACTTTGAGGACAATCAACAAGTTTCCAAGCATTGTTGTCTTGAACTGCCTTATATCCTTAAACCATTGGATGTTGCCATTCTTTATATTTTATTGCCTCTTTGTATGTGGAGGGTTCAGTAAAATCATTCATGATCAAGGCAAAATTTTTTTCATTCCTGGTTGACCCCCTTGTTCTCGTTTTATTTTTCTCATCAGGCCTTACATATTTCAAAAGTTGAACAGCCCATTTTGGCAATTGATGTTCACTTGTTTGAGATTTTGAAAAGTCACCATCCTTATAAAGAGGATTAATGTAAACAAAGGTACGTTGATCAACTGCAAATTCTGGGAGAACTGCTGCTACTAGGAGATTCTGATGAACTACCAGAAGATCTAGGCTGTGTTGGTGAAGTATATGGACTAGATGAATCATCTTCAGAGGAAGGAAAACCAAGTTCATACCAATTTTGTGAATTTGGTTGACTTTGAATGTTTCCTTTCCTTTTATCTCCTTTTGTTTCCAATTTTTGAAGAATATTTTCTATTTCTTCAGTACTCTTATTCTCAGTTTCATAAAAAATTACATCTCTGCTGACAATAAATTTCCCATTTGATAGAAGCCTGTACCCTTTCTTCTTATTCGGATATCCAATCATTGTGCATTTTAAACTTCGTGAGTCAAGCTTAGTTCTTTTTTCTTTTGGAACTAAGGCATAACACATGGAACCAAAAATCCTAAGGTGTTTAACCTTAGGTGTAAAACCAAACCATGCTTCGTAAGGTGTGATTCCATCCAAAGAAGCAGTGGGAGACCTGTTCCTTAAGTAAACAGCTGTATGGATTGCTTCTGCCCAATAAATATGACTTAACTTTTTAAAAGTTAACATAGATCTCACCATTCCTAACTAAGTGCGATTCATTCTTTCTACTACTCCATTTTGCTGTGGAGTGTAGACATTTGTAAGATTTCATTTGATGCCATTGTCTCTACAATAACTTTGGAATTCATTTGAAGTGAATTCTCCTCCATTGTCAGTTCTAGGAGTCCCAATATTTTCTTTGACTTCGTTTTCAACAAGTTGACGAAAAGTTTTAAACTTTTCAAATGCCTCTGACTTATGTTTCAAGAAGTAAACCCATGTCATTTTGCTAAAATCATCAATAAAGAGTAAGAAATATTTGCAACCTCCTAGAGAAGCTTGCAAGGGTCCACAAATGTCACTGTGTACTAATTGCAAACACCTGTTTGCTCACCATGAACTTGTCGGGAAAGTCTCTTGACTTTGTTTTCCATAAATGCAAGATTCACATCTTGTATTTTCTTTCTTGAAGGTAGGAAGTCCCTTAACCATTCTTTGTTTTTGCAGTTGAGGGAGACTGTCAAAGTTTAGATGTCCATATCTCACATGCCATAATATGATAGGTGAAATGTTTGTGCTTGTCTACCCCTGCAAAGCCATTATTCCTTGGAATAACTGTTCCTTTCATCCTTAATAGTTTTCCATCTTCATACCCTATCATCAATGTTTTCATGCTCTATTTGATTAAATTAATTTTAACAAGGCCATCCTCCAAAACCACTTGATGTCCAACTTATCTGATCGAGACTAAAGACAAAAAATTATTTTTAAAGGTGGGTACATACCATACATTTGAAATCAATCTTTCTCTAATGTCGGGAAGATAAAATTTAATGACAACTTTTCCATAATGAGTATGTTTTGTATCATCAACAAGAAATATTGAACAAAGGTGGCATGGTTGGAAGTTCCAAAATAAGTTTCATCGAAAAGTCATGTGTTGAGTTTCTCTCGTATCTAAAATCCATGCATCTTCATAATCACTTTTAAGAAAAGTGGAAACTAATGCTGCTGATTCAGAGCTTTGACTTGATGTGAAGACATATTCTGAACCATCATTATCTTGATTAGTGGCTAATTGTGATGTGTTTTAATGGAAAGTTGGAATTTAATCAATGGAAGTCCTACAATCTTCTGCAAAATGGCCCACTTTATTACATCTTCTGAAAACAATTTGATTCAAGTCTTTGCCTCTTCCTTGATACTGTCCTCTGCCTCTACTATGACCTCTACTTTGAGTTTTCCCTCTGCCTTGACTTTGGCCTATTCGTTGAAAATTGCTTCTGCCTTGACTTTAGCCTCTTCCTTGAAAGTTGCCTATGCTTTGACTTCGTCCACGACCTTGTCCACTATGTGCTGTTGGATGTTGATTGAAATGTCCTCTTCCTTTGCCTCTGGAACTATCCGCTGATGATTTACTCGTGCTGGCCTCTATGAAGAAGACATCTTCCCCTTATTCTTTTGTCCAAAGGTTTTGTCGTGTTGAGCCAACATTTCACTAAGATCAACAAACTTTAGTTTATCCAACTTTCCAGTCAATTGTAGAGTTTCCAAAAAATGCATGTAAGAAGAAGGCAATCCAGCAATGAGAATTGTGGTCATAAAATTGTCATCTACTTTTTGAAATCAGCTTTTACTATTTCTTTCTTAATATTTTTAAGCTTGGAGATATATTTAAGGACATCTCCGCCTTTAGTTAATTTTTGTTGAAGCAACTTTAATTGTAGATCAACCTTTTTTGATTCAGGTTGTGTATCAAATAGATCTTTGAAAGTACACAAATCAGACCATGAATTTGATGTGTTTTCAATATGAATGTACATCTCATCATTAACTAAAGACTTTATAAGGTCTAGTGCCTTGGCATTTTTAACTTCCCAGTTTGCAAGTGAAGTTACATCTGTGGGTTTATTAAGTTTAATGTCTCCATCACATATGTTTTGCCACAATTCATTATATATTAGAGTGCCTTCAATGAGACGTTTCCATGTCTTGTATGATTTTACCCCTTCAAGCTTAACAGAATCAAAGAATAGATTAATTAACTTCGACATTGTAGTTTTGAAGCTTTTCACCAAAAAGAATTAAGCACAAGAAAAATATGAGCAACACATCACACAAAACACGCCACACAAAAACGATTTATCGGGGCTTGGCCTTGACCCTCGTATAGTCGTTGAAGGAGAAAAATGACCGAGCTTTGCAGTTGGCTCTAGTCAATTTCTCTTAAGAATTTACAATGAAAACTTTCAAAAATTGACTGATTTACAATCCTTGCAAAGTTTTATGAAAAATGTACTCTAACCCCCTTCAAAGTAAAAAATTACTTTGAGTTCCAACATCGCTCTTATCTCTCCAAAATAAAAAAATGAAAAAATTACAAAAAATAGAATCTCCTTATTACTCCAAGTATTACAAAATTTTACTACTCCACAAAACTTACCAATGATCCTTTCACACCTTATTACTCTTAAAAAATATTACAAATAACAATAAATTCCTTCAACCATGGTACCATAACAACAATTACCATTACATGTGAGTTCAATTTGAATCAAATTGCAGAGATGCCAAACCAGATATATAAAAAAACACATTTAATGTAAAAAGGCCATACGCTTTGTCATTGCGCTGCTACAAGTCTACACTAAACTATTCCTGCGCACTTTGCCTTAGATCCATTGACTTATAACTATGCATAGGTAACTTGAGATCTTTTCTCTAATTTATGAGGCATGCTATGTACATTGCACATTATCCAGGCACTACGTCCCAACACTGCTTTTCTTCTCGGCACACCATCCACACACTGCATTTAGCTCAACACTGCGTCCTTCTCCTAGAAATGTGTGCTGCCTCTCACAAAAAATTCCCTTTTTTGCTTACATGATGTTGCTTCACTGCTAACACTTCTACTGCGTTCTCTGATTTAAAGTTGCTTAATGATTGCTTCCTGATGCGCGCTTCATTTCTTAGTCATGGAAATAATGTGTAAAATTATTACAAGAAATAAATTAATCCATATCATTAACTTGTTTCGCAATCGAACTGCTGTGCAGGAATTTTAATTTTCGAAGAAGAGGATGCAGTGATTTCCCTTAATCCAAGGTAATCAACCATTCTAGAACTCTAAATATTAGAAAGAAGAATAAATTATGCAAAAATCTAGACTTATATTGTGGCAGTGGTCAAGGGATTTACATAATTTAATACACATGTCCATTGGAATACGTAAAAAAAATATTGGTAACAATGGTTGTCCGCGGTCCTCGTTGTTGTAAATTTACAGAAAAATATAATAACAAATTTCTAATTTTTTTTATTTATAAAAATCTAAAATTAAATTGAAATTTCTTTTCCCTAAAGAAACAAGACAATTTGCATACTAATCATTTGTTGGTCAATTCAATGGAGTTTTCCAAGAACTTGTAGAGCTGGAATCTCCTCATCACATCAGCTGCATTACTTAAGCTCTGATACCACAATAATAGCAGAAGGGTCAGACACACAATTTTATTAATGAGGAAAATAAATTACATATGAAAATTGAAAGAGTTTACACTCAAACACTCCAACACACTTGCAATCAGGAGAATGAGCTATATATAAGCTCAATTTCCTAACGTATTCTAATTATGGACTACTTATTAAATTAATAGGTGTCCATTTACAATAAATGCAATTCTAACCAATCTACTAACTCTTTTCTTAAATTGGAACCTAAGATACGACACTATTCTAGATGTCATATCTTTTACAACAATATTCTATTTCTAAGTGTCTCCAATATTTAACTAAATATTCTAAATAAATAAATATTCTATCCTAACTTTGTGAACTATGAGTTATGTATTTTGGATAATCTAAAACCTAGATTTGGGATTTCATGTAAATAGTGAAGCCAAAATTGCCTTAGAGTTAAATGGATGTCCTAGTCTCAATTTTGAACTAAGCTGAGTGGTTCAAATTTAGAAAGTGTAAGACATATGTATATAACCTTATATTGATATTGTCATATAAAAACTTTCCTTCTATGCATAAAGATTTAAAAAGGGCCAATTTGTTAAAGTTGGCCATATGAAGGTAATTTGTTTAAATTGACCTTGTCAAAATGCACTCCAACATAAAGAAGATGCACTTCCAATGGTGAATTTTGTATGATGATATGATGGATATATATCCTATTGAGTAATGCATTCCTTAAGATGAGATATATATTCCCTTAAAATAAAATTCATACTAACAAATGAAAATTGTGTTTTTTGCATAAAACTAGGGCATCTTTTAAAATGCACTTCTTGAGTTAAAAATGTAAGCATTGTGTTATGATTCGCATTATAACTTCCCAAACGCATAATTTTTGTGAAAATTATATCTTTAGATAAATTATGTACAACGTGTACACTGGTTTTATGAAATTTGATGAAGACGAGGCATTGAGGAAAATGCATGCTTGCAATATAAAGATGTGCACCATTGACAATATATGAAAGTTATAATGGCATAAACCCTAATGATTATTCCTTATCCATATGAATGGTCTTCATGGTTAGAATATTTTTAATGAATGGAAATCCTTTATGAGATGATGATGCTGATATGGCATGGCTTAGAATAGACCTGAGTCCAAGCATGATAAGTTGTTTAAACATACTTAGGTGTTGGAGGTGCATATGGATTGTAAAATTTGTAAGTTATTGTGAAAAAAGAACTCATTGTAAATTCTAAAAAAATGTATAACCTAGAGGTTGCATATACATTTTAACCTACACAATTTTAGTAATATATATAACTTAGATTACCTACTGGTTTTGTGTTGTGCTTAGAATTTGATTAAGGGTGAAATGTACATTTGGTTTGGGATTACATGCACGAAGTTATATATAAATATATATATATATATAATATAATTATATTCTATATCTATATCTATATATATCTATATCTATATATCTATCTATATATCTATATATCTATCTAATATCTATATGTATCTATATATATATATTATATATATATATATATAATATATATATATATTATATGAACACAATGCATCATCTTAAAATTAATATATATAACATCTTTAATGTGTTTAATAACTCTCTCTCTCTCTCTTCTCTCTCTCTCTCTATATATATATAATATATATATATATATATGGAACACTATGAACATCTTGAATTCATTAATTGTATACAATAATTTATAATGTCAATTAACTACCCAAATATTAATATATATTACATTTTAAAAATATATTTACGTAGACATTGTATATAAACAAATTCTATTTTGTAGCTCTAGGCTACTTGGCAGGATTGTGCAAGCACTACTATTGAGATGAAGACAATTTAGTAGAGTTTCTCTTTACCTTTGTAGAGGTTTTTGATCATTCTAGAATTGTAGTTGGCACATGTTTTAATAGTTTTTCCAATCCTTAATTTTTTTTGCATACTTTTTCAATATGTCTTGCAGATTGCCTTTATCTTTGTCCAACTTTTTCAACATTTCTACATTGTTCTTATACTTCTCCTTTTGTTCCTTTTATTCCTTTGAAGTTTTTCATTTTTAAATTTTAGTTGGGATTGAATTATACCCAATTGATCCCTAATTTTTTGTACTTCATTCTCAAGTTATTGTTCCCTAAATTGTTTCTCATTTATAGTTGAAAAAATTGATATTGTTTCAACTATGGGCCTCTATGATTTCTATTGTAAAATAGAAATTTGGGATTTCAAGTTTTGTATCTCCATGTCACATCCTAAATGTCTTCTTTTCATTTCTACAAAAGTTCCTTTTTGAGTTTTGTCACATTTTCCTCTTTCTCAACTAGCTTTGCCTTCATTGATTCAACCATTAGGGATGAGGCATATTGGAGATCAGCTAGAGCATTCATGGATGTGATAACTTCCAGCAACCTATTCTCTCATGTTTGTATGGACTTCTCCAAGTTAATTGAAGGCATTTTTTTTGCTCGAATGCTTTGCATTTTATATTTAACCTCACCCTTATCACCTTGATCTAATCTTTAGGCCATTGTTCTTCGGTTTCTTCAAGTTATTTAATCCTTCTTGCTACCTTAGCACATTCAAAATATCTATTTTTCAACTTATTAGCTCTCCTAATATGTGTTGGGCATGGGATCCCCCGCAACATGGTTTTGGGGCGCAAAGCCCAATTTTTGGTCCATTATATTGTAAGACTCCATGAATTGCGGGCGTGGAGCATGAAGTCTAGGATGAGTCATAGGGCTGTCCGCCCTAAAATATTGTAATTTAATGTATAGATGTGTTGGCCTACCCATGGTCTGCGGACCATGGGATTGTATAAATAGAGTGAGGCTCTAAGTGTAAAGATAAGTAATAATAGAGAGAAAATGTGAAGGCATGGTTAGAGTGTAGAGGTGGATCTGAAGTGTACTGGGTCATAGTAGTAGTAGGAGGCTCTATAGCTGAGTGCGCAGAGGCCTAGTAGAGTCCGCAGTTAAGTGCACGGACCCCTGCAGTTGAGTGCACAGGGCGGAGTCGGGTCTATAATTGGGATTGAAAGTTAATAAAGAGAAGGTTACTCTGTGCATCTGTTCTGGGATCTGTATTTTGGTGTTATGCATTAATTTGACTTTGTTTATTTACTGTGCGCAATTGATAAATACTTGTATGAATGCTTACATCTGAAAATATTCTAAGTAATCAGCTAACAGAGCCTAATTAAGGAAGACTTGAGTAAATAACATGGGTCGCGCTGCGGCTTAAACTACGCAAAGACCACATTGTAGGGCGCGGGGTGCCCGTGGGTGCGCGTAGCCTAGTAAGTATGAAGGTTGGACCGTGAGCCAATCATCTCATATAAGACATCCCCAGGGTGCGGAAACCTGGTTCTAGCACCCTCCCATACTACTTCGGGTGAGACCTCGGTCCACGCTCCACGGACTATTGCCAAAAGGGCCAATAGTTCCGGGATTTGCTTAGCTAATTCACTTCTGAACCTAGGTCAGGCCCCAATAAGCCAACAAATGGTTCCATTACCGGGACTTGGATCTGCATAAGGGGTGTTTGATGTCGTGCCATTGGAACCCAACAAAGAAGGAAATTGAAGAATGGTTGGACAAGAAGATTCACGAGTTCACAACACAGGAAAACAAAACTCTGCAAGTATCTAAGGAAAAGTGGTTGGAGCATTATGTGTACATGGAAATCCACGAGATTTTCTTTGCATCCTTTCCTTTGGAGCTGTATGAGTGGATCGCGAAGTTAGTCGATAGCTAGGGAAGGTGTAGGCTCGACAAACCAATAGTGTGGACTCTAGAATTAATGTGCAGACTAGAAGCATTAGACGAAAAGATCGCGTGAGCTGTGGACCATTGGCTCGACCGGATAATAGGGGGATTTATCACCGAGTTTACCATAGACACGACTGTGAGCTATAGCGAAGCAAAATGATTCTTTCTTGAAGGACCGCGAGGTAAGTATATTAAATCTTTGAATACTTGGATTAAGATGCTATTATGTGAAAAAAGGGTCATACGAATACATTAATGTTTGGGGCTACGCGGAGCAGAAATATCTACAAAAGTAGCGAAGAATTAGAAAATAGTCCCTTAATTTCACCCTCGCGAGAGAGCAAGGAAGAGCTTGCTAAGGTCTCTCCGAGAAGCATGGTCAGTTTGATAAGGAAGTGTATTCAGCTGTTACCACCTCCACCCACATCGCCACCCACTTCACCTCCCTCACCTCCATCTCCACCCACTCCACCTCCACCACATCCACAGTTCATTACGGCGAGTGTGATTAAGCTATCAGTATTCAGGGGAGTAGGGAATGAAGATCTGGACCAATTCTGGTTCATGGTAAGAGCAGTGTGGGAAGCACAAGGTGTCACAGATGACAACACTAAGAAGGCTACATTAGTGAGCGCATTGCAGGATCGCGCATTAACATGGTATATCAAGCACTCTAACGACCACCCAAACACAGGGATAGCAGAGATCTAGACTGCGCTGAATAGAGAATTTAACAGGCCAAAGTCAGAAACACAATCAACCATGGGGTTTAAAGAAATCACGATGCTCTCGGGTGAGACTCCTGGGATCTGGATCAACAATTGAAGAGTACGATCCGTGAAGCCAATATGACGTTGACAGATGGACAACATCACACATGGTTTGTAGCATCTTTGACACCACACTTGAGGACAACGCTGTCACAACAAAAACTTTCCACCTAGGCTGAAGCGTTGGAAACGGCGATGAGATTACATGAGACCCCGATACAAGACCCTGGGTTGGGAGTGTAAAAAATCCACGTGCAACTACAGAATCTATGTTTGGAAATGCAAAGTTTGAAGCAGGATAGGGCACCGTGGCCAAAGGCGCACGAGGAAGTATGGTGTATAAAATGCAAAGGCCAAGGCCATGACAAGGACCACTGTCCAATGTTTGCAAACTATTTGGTAGGAGGAGGGCCAATGCCGTTGAGACCAGAGGCATAGGCAGGTCCGAGCGTGACACCTGCTTTATGGTGTGCGATCTGTCTAATAGGAGGGAACTACATGACAGATAATTGTCATTTGTTGCAGAATTATACACAGACGCCCCATCAATTGTTTTGTAATTTCTACAGGTTGGTAGGCCACGATGAGTGCACTTGCAGCAGTTACGAGCTTATGATGGATCAAACCCCTGCCTATAGGATGCAGATCGAAATGCGAGCCTTCGACCCAGATGCGAGGATGGAAAGCACTAGATTTCAGGGGCGAGGTCGAGGAAGAGGTGGAATGGGACCAAGAAGGGGCTATGAACAATTAATTTGTTACAACTGCGGAGGATCAGGGCACTATGCCCGTGATTGTACCAACCCGACGAGGATATCCTGTTCATATTATGCTCAGTTTGATCATGAAACAATAGACTTTCCTATGTTGATCACAAGGATGCGTGAAAAAGGGGTATTCCAGCCTCCTCTGACTCAGAATATACAAATGATGAGGTCTGAGCCGTGCGAAGAGGACCCGAATGTAAACATGATGCTTAGAAGCGGTACGGTCACGAGAGAGGATACGGGGAAGCAGCGAGAGGAAAGTGCATGGGTTCATAAGGCCCCTATAAAGGAACCCAAATTTGACTTAGAATGAGCAAAGGAGACATTCATGGAAGCTAAGAAGAGCTTCATGGAGGCGTCCACTTCAGGTAGTACAGATCAACTAGAGTCAGGAATGGATCCTTCAATTCTCACTACCTTTCTGGAGACATGCATGAAACTGCTGCATGATATCAAAGCAGTTAAAGGACTACAAGAGCTGATCACCAGGTGTGTGGGGTCAGGGGAACCGCACGTAGTCCGGAAATTGGGGAAGCATGCATTGCGCACTGGAAGGGAAATGAGGTTGACTGTGCAGATTGGTGAGTATGAAATAGATCAGGTAATCCTAGATCTAGGTTTGGATGAGAATGTATTACTGAAGAAAACATGGGAATGCATGGGTAGGCCTATGTTACAGTGGTTCCTTATTCAATTATGAATGGCAAACCAACAGAATATTTTGTCCATGGGGAGGTTGCAAGGAGTAACAGTTGATATTGAAGGCGCAAGCGTGTAGGTGGATTTTGAAGTAATAGAGATTGTCGATGACAACAATACCTATCCCATGCTATTAGGAATAGACTGGGCCACTGAGATGAACGGAGTCATCAACCTGAAGAAGCGCAAAATGATCCTCAAGAAAAAGTCACTACGCGTAATAGTCCCACTGGAACCGGCTAAGGGAGTGCGCTACACTGAACCAGTGCGTGATGACAATAGTGACGATGATCTTGATTGTATTTACAAGATAACTGCGCGAGACCAAGATTGGGTGAATCCAACTGCAGAAAGATCTTGTGGGAGTGCGAAAGCTCCTGAACTTCAGATTCAGACGAATAAGTAGAATGATGGCAGAATCGGTTGCATAAAGTGACAACACTAAATTGTAACATGATGGTTAGATTACTGCGTTGTGTGACAACATAGGAAAGAGAGCTACCGACATATGATGGATTAACAATGGTGAATGAACTCTTGAGTAAATTTGAAAGCGTAGTACTAGAACAGTAGCGTTCGATGCATTGAAGTGGGCACTGTGTGCAACACTCACACGATGGTGGGGTACACATCAAGGCAATTTTGAGGATTGGCGTGGATGTAGAAGGATGATATGCCTGCGGTTTGGAAGCCCCCAGCCTCGAATAAGAGTCGGTCAGCCATGATGGAGAAACTTACGCGCTCACTTGTCTCGATGGGTACAGACATGTGCTTTGCAACCCACACAAGCACAACCCAAACTTAGGATCGAAAATCGGAACGTGACGCAGTAGCAAGAAAGGCAATACACACCACAAATGTTCCACGCGGAAGCATTCAATAGGGTATGTGGAGTCCTGAACAGGGTTCACCGGGTGAGACGAACTGATTGGAAATTGCGCGTGCCAGCATTCGATGGGCCTATAGGGCAATGTGCAAAAACTTGAATGCCGAGATGATTCCAAAGTTGAGGAAGAGTTGAGACCGTAATTGTGGAGGAAAGGAATCCTCACACCATAACTCCTACAGATGGGATAGTACGCGAGGACTAGGACGAAGGAATTATGCAGCTACGAGAGGGTGAACATATGAGGATTCAGGAAGCCATCCGGCGAGGGAATCTTAAGCTTCGTGAACTCGAAGAGGATTGGTATGACTAGGAAGAAAAGCATGTTAATGGACACGGAAATCACAAAACTGGAAAACAAAATCGTGTAAGCATGTCTCGTCGATAAACTAAGAAGGACAAGATAAGATACGGACAACCATACTACTGTGTTAGAAGATTGTCGCTGAGAATTTGTGACTCTGCTACCATAGTTGAACCCACACCTTACCAAACAGAGTAACCAAGGGAGCACACCACATAAGGAAGAACGCACGGCGTTGACTATCACAAGAATAATTGAGGAGTGCCCACGGACTAAGTTGGATGGTGAATTGAAGTCTCACACAGGTGGTGCGACCACCTGACTAGCGGTCGAAAGCACAGTCTCAGCGCTCCAAGTAGTTGAAGGAGAGTGTGGGACTATAAAAGAGTCTGTGTGGGAACTGTGGGATAAGGAGGTTGTGCGCAGGATCAATATGTCACAGGGGTCGCGCTCATGCATAAGGGGCTGTGCTGCCACGCGGGTAGGCTGGGAGGTGACCGTTGGTGTCACTGTTCATGACAAGATGTCCAATTTAAGACAAAGAGGAGCGGGCGATGAGCAATTAAGACACGAATTAAGAGCTAGATTTGGGACGATATGCCACCAAGAAGGCATTAATGACTCAGAAGTGGGGGGATGATCGAATTCAAATTAAAAAGATGCTATAAAACCCCAAGGGATAGCCATGAGACAACACTTGGTTGTTTGAGATTTGAGCGATTACAGAGCATTGAGTGCTGAGCACTCTTGCCACCTTTGATTAAGCGATAGAACATATCCCGTGTAAACATGATAACTGCTACCAGACCAGGAGTTCAATTCACTGAAGATATCACTGGTGAGGCCGCAGAGCCCCATATGGTCCATGAGGAGACCGAAGATGCAGTGCTTGCGCCGGAAGTTCCAAAATTTTCACGGACGCCACGACCGAAGAAAGATAAGCAGACTATGGGACCAGTATGCGTATCCCAAAGAAACCCACGGTTCGGTAAATTGTCAATGGAAGAAAAAGGCAAAGCCGTCACCATTGAATTCCATGAAGAGGAGGAAGAATTACAGGTGCTAATTGATCAAATAGAGGTGCAAGACGATGAGGAGGAGGATGTCCCACCAATGCCTTCTGCAACAAAGTTACCCACGTACGTTCCTCTGTGGAAGGGGAAAGTTAAGGTGGCCAAAGACCTAGAGGCCATGAAGAATGCACTCTAGACCCCGCTCCTCCCTGACGACATTACTTTTGAAGATCCACCTCTTGGACGGGTGCCTACCCTGAAATTCGAAGATTGGGACCTCGCAGTTAGTGAGAAGTTCTCGCACTTGGCGACAGAAATCTTGATGAAACAGAAGGTGGAGAGGCCAGTGATCACGTTGGAGCCACGAAAATGGCTGCATAGTGTGGAGAAAGTCAGGATACTTCATCTACGATGGATACCCCACTTTCACTGCATGCCCATCACCATTTTTGTCATTAAGCAGCTGTTGTGCCTGGTGCATGATGCGTATCTATGGCTGGAGGAGCCTATTCCCATCACGGCGAAAATCATTCACAGGATTTCTCAGCTTCCTAGTAAGGGAAGGGACCTCGAGGAAATAGCTGGTAAAAGCAGTGATTTGGCTCTCGCAGAAGCCATGAAAACCAAATATAAGCTGGAAAAGAAGAAGCGCGGTTATGCAATTGCAAGCATCAAGGACAAAGGCGTGAGCTTCGCCACCCAGCTCCTGGATGGAAAATTAATGTGGAAGTGTCGCGCAGATGAAGTACCAGCAACTATGGTTGCGCTGGCCAAGCAGTGCACAGAGGGCGTCTAGTTCAACTGGGCTGAGTTCCTCTGTGAGAAATTTTTGATAAATTGCAAGGAGGTCCAAGAGCAGGGTAAGACCTTCCACTATGCATGGTTTCTCTTATCCATCTTGCTGGTAGCAGGCGAACTACCGGTAGAGGGCCAGTTCCTGCCTATCAACTAGGACCTACCTGAGGCCGCGAAGTACACTTCGCTCTGGGCCACGAAGGATGCAAAGCGCATTCATGCGAGCAAGGTTTTTTGGGTGCAGATGGAGGCAAGCATCCGAATGTGGATCAATAGATGACCATGGTTGTCTCGCATAGTGTACGCCACTCTGCAGAGCTTTGCAAAGTTTAAAACGGACATGCACAACATTCATGTCCGGGCGCAGAAGGATCCAACAAAGGGATGGATGAAGCTTCCATTTATTGCTACTGATGACGCCATCTTCACAGCATTGGAAACATGGTCTTCGGAGTGGCGCGCCCCAGACTTGGCAAGAATGGAGAAGGCCATAGCCCAGCAAAGGAAGAAGGATTCCAAGCTACGCATCGCGTAGCTGGTCGAAAAGAGGCGCCAGGAACAAGTGAGGCAGAGCAGAAGATGGCCAATACAACAACAGCAACACAAACAACAGAAACAACAACAGCAACGGCCGAGGGGGGCCATGAAATGTCCATAGGGCAGGGGGCTGAGGACATTGACCTGGATGAAGAGCACGCAGATATGGAAACCACCTTGCAGCAGTTGAAACAACTGCACATCCTTGAGAAATTGGTTCCCAAAAAGAAGACTAAGGCATCCAAGACGTCCATTGACCCAATCACACTCACAGAAGGCGATCTTTTTGACATTGGTGAAAAGGTTCATGATGTCACTAAGGACGCGCTCCAAGAGGTGATGATCGAGCAGAACACTGTGTTGGGGGCACTACAAATGCAGTTACAGGGCCTACAGGTTCAACCTCCGCAAATAGGAATGATGGCCCCATATGTCGCAGCAGGTACATCAACGACAGAACAGATGTTGCGTGCCTAAATGACCAACACTTTCGTGTTCCCCAAGGGCATGTTAGCGGCAACAAATAAAGTTGACCGAGCTGTGGTTGGCAGGATTAAGGGGTTGGGCTTAAACTTGGCTGCCCTTCTGTGAGAAACCGTGTAGCAGTTACAGGATGAGGTCATAGCCGAGCTCTGCACCAGAGAAGGCCGTGCACTACAGGTATTAAGCGAACAGAAAATCAATATGGAACAACTCAGTCGACAGCGTGATGAACTCGTTGCACAGACTCAAGGAGTGGTGCAGGTGGTGGATGATGCTTATAGAACTATCCTGGAATTGCTTGTCCCAACAGATCTCCCCGTAGAAGTGCGAATTCACAAATTGGCCAGTGGATTCCATGAGGTAAAGGAGGAAGCAACGAGGATCCAACTAGACATCAACCTTCAGATTGCTGAACTGTGATTAAAGGTGTAGTCATCCACGCCCCTGGAAGCTAGGGAATAGCGAACTGGTGCTATCCAAAAAAGGCTGGAGGAAATAGGACAGGCAGTGCAGACCTGTACAATTATGTTGGAAGAATCCTTTGCAGTCCTCACTTCCTTCCAGGAGGACCCCACCATACAACGCTCAGAAATAGAGGCGCGAGAGCTTCAAGTGCAATATGACAGTGTGAGTGGAACAATGCAGACAGTTATCCTAACCTAATGATTGGCGAAGCTACAACAGGCGAAGGCATTGAAGGAACAGGTGGATGCCGCACGACAGAAAGAGGCAGTACTTAAAGTGCGCGTCTAGTCTTGGGTTGATGAGGCCTTCATCGTCACTGCTGACATCGAAGGGAAGCTCACATAGATGAAGGTGATGCATGCCTTATGACAGGGATTTTCCCCTGACAGTGAGCATTCAGTCGAAAGAGTAGAGCAGATCCAACAAACAACAGAATAGTGCCCTGTGGAGCTTCGTGCAGCACAGGCACAGTTGGAGGGGCTCCGTGCCAAGATCGCCGCACTGGCAGAGTGACTTGGGATGAGTCACGATGATTGTGTCGGGGGCCTGTTGGGCACGGGATCCCCCACAACATGGTTTTGTGGCACAAATCCCAAGTTTTGGTCCATTATATTTTAAGAATCCGCGAATTGGAGGGTGCAGAGTGCAAAGTCTAGGATGAGTCATAGGGTTGTCCACCGTAAAATATTGTAATTTAATGTAAAGATGTGTCGGCCTACCCATGGTCTGTGAACCATGGGATTGTATAAATAGAGCGAGGCTCTAAGTGTAAATATAAGTAAGAATAGAGAGAAAATGCGAAGGCATGGTTAGAGCGTAGAGGTGGATCTAAAGTGTACTTGGTCATAGTATTAGTAGGAGTCTCTACAGATGAGTGCGCAGAGGCCTAGTAGAATCCGAAGCTGAGTGTGCGGACCCTTGCAGCTGAGTGTGCAGGGCAGAGTCGGGTCTGTAATTGGGATTGAAAGTTAATAAAGAGAAGGTTACTCTGTGCATCTATTTGTGGATCTATATTTTGGTGTTATGCATTACTGTTACTCTGTTTATTTACTGCGTGCAATTGATAAATACTTGTATGAATGCTTACATCTGAAAATATTCTAAGTAATCAGCTAACAGAACCTAATTAAGGAAGACTTGGGTAGATAACACGGGTTGCATTGCGGCTAGAACTACACAAAGACCGCATCGCAGGGCGCGGGGTGCCCACAGGTGTGCGTAGCCCAGTAAGTGCGAAGGTTGGACCGCGAGCCAATCATCTCATATCAGACATCCCCAGGGTGCAGAAACTTGGTTCTAGCACCCCCCCATACTACTTCGGGTGAGACCTCAGTCCGTGCTCCATGGACTGTTGCCAAAAGGGCCAGTAGTACCGGGATTTGCTTGGATAATTCACTTCTAAACCTGGGTCAGGCGCCAATAAGGCAAAAACACGTCTGATTAAATTTGGTTTCTATTTTGTTATATTATTCTAATTATGATTTATGATTATCTTGCTCCTCTTTTAGTTTATTTTCAAATCCAACCTTTAAATTTTCAATAATTTTATCTTTCTCCTTCAACTTGTTATTTAATTCATCCAAAAGTCTTCTTATAGTTTGCAACCAAGGTATATCCAAAACATCCAATCTTTTTCTCAACTCCTCTTGAAGAGTTCTAATGATGTTTTCAAATTTAGTCTCTCTTTCTTCTTTAACCACCTCCTCCCATATTTACCCAAATTCACAAGATTTCCAGGATAAACATGAGATGAGTGTCAACATGACCTAACCCAACATCCAAATTATAGTTAAGTAACTAGGGCCTATAAAATGAACACTTACAAACATCCTACAAGGACTACATGTCACTTAGGAGTTGAACAACCACCCTAGGTGATCAATCCCTGAGCTTGAATCCTTTTTCTTTGACCTTGTATCCCAACCACACACATGACAAGGAAAGAGTAAATTTATGAGGTCCCAACCACACACACAACAAGGAAAGAGTACATTTATGAGGTCCCAACTACACAGAGAAGCCTGCTTCCATGTGGTTATGACCTAAATCCTCTAGTTCAGTGCGAACAGTTCCGAGATATGAGCCACTTTTTCAGGCTAATCTCCATACCATTACCTAGAACTATTTGAAACTTTGTAGAATCATGAATAACATGATGACAATGCTAAACATTTGCAATTGAAGCAAGAACTTGAGCTAGACTGCTTAATCCACAATAAACATTTCAACAAACATATGGTAAACATATAAGCTATAGGTCATGAATTCATATATGATCATAAACTATTAGTCTTCATATGAGGATCATCAAGAAGGTTATGTGCTCTCTCTAACTAGCTATAATAACACTCGTTAGTCCATGCATTCATCAACCATTCAATAAATTATCAAAACATGTGAAGATCCATAGATAGATTACATCATATAACCAAAATATAACCAACATATAAACAAAATGGAAACCATGGAAAATCAACCATAATATCAGTTAAACTATTGGAGGAACTAGTAGGAGGTCTAGCAGTGGGGTGCAACCTCATGTGTTCAACCAGTTAATTGGTAAATCAACCACAATTAACTCATGCATGAATGAAATTCAAGTTACCTAGCTGAGATTGGAGTTCAAGGGTAGTGTACTATCATTTGTATTTTTTTCTGAGTTGTACAAGTGGTGCATGTAGTCAGAGAAGGGCCTATAGGGAGCGTGCAATTCTAATTGGGAATTTCCATAGTTAATAAAGGGTTAATTTCCAAGGAAACAACACAAGGAAATAGAAGCTTGGTAGGTAGAAAAATTGGCTTAGTATTGGCCAGAGTCAGCTTGTGAAGTAGTGATATAGATTGTACTTGTGTAGAGATTGTTCAAGTTGAACAAGCATTGTATTTTCTTCTTTAGTTTTTGATCTAATGAAATATACAGATAGGAAGGGGCTTTGAGCAGCAAGATTTCCCCTTAGATAAATCTCTGAGCATAATGATTGAATCTTTTCTCGTGTTTTGTGATTTCTCGATCGATTAATTTTTTCCATTGATGAGTAAAGTAGATTCAAGTATTTTGTTTTGGCATATTACATAAGAAATTTGAATCTATAAGGAATTTATACATGGAATTAGAGAAGGAACCACAATAGAAGATAAGAATTCGAGTTTGTCTTTGCAAGTAAATCAAATTTTCAGTGTTGGAAGATAACGGGCCGAAGGAATTCATTAGCAATGATATTCCTAAGTAGCCAACAACTGATGCTCAAGATCTGACAAAGTGGAAGAAAATTGTGGCTAATGTGAGGAGGATCATGCTAGAAGGACTTTGAGATCATATTGTCTTGAATATCCATGGGAAGGATACCCCATATGCAACGTGGAAAGCATTGATAGAATTGTTTCAGAACAATAGTGACCACAGGAAGCTCGCACTGAAGTAAAAACTTCGAAAAATCAAGATGGAGAAGGGTTACAAAATACCACAACCTGAGCAGGTTTACTCAATGTTGGGATGAACTTGAGAGTGTTGGTATTATAGTTGTTGAAGATGATATGGTAAGCCTAGCACTTCTAGGCCTTCCAAAGAGTTGGCACAACTACCAGGATTCAGTAAGTGGGAGGGAGAAGATACCAAATTAGGAGTGATTATGGTCCAACTTGGTGTAAGAATAGATAAGGTAGAACAACAGAGATGGAACCTCATCCATGCATGATGATGAGGATAACTGTGCCTTGGATGGAAATGCAAATAAAGGAAAAGGGAAGAATCCCAATCCAAAGGAGATTTTGGTCAAGTGGGCAAGAAGAAAGACTTGTAGAAGATTAAATATTTTCACTTTCATGAGCTGGGACACTATCCCACAAAGTTTCTGCACAAGAAGGCTGACAAGAAGCCCCTAGGAGGAGCAACAGGTGAAGCTCTAGCTTCAAAATTCAAGTTGGATTTCACACTCATTACATGCATGGTGATTTTCGTGATGGATAGTGTATGGTATATAGATAGTGGAGCCTCATTCCATATGATGTGAAACATATAATTTTTCAGTGAATTAGAGGAGAAGTACCTCTAGATGCACATCAAATGGGAGATGATGGAAGGTATAACACAATTAGTATCGATATAGTTACTTTTTAGAGGGAGTTTGGTTCTCCTCTCACATTAAAATATGTCATGTATGTTCCGGGTCTGAAGAAGAATTTAGTTTTAGTTGCTATGTTGGAAGAATGTGGCTACACTGTGATATTTAGCAAAGGAAAGGATTTCCTTAGACATATGGCCATAGGATAAGTGAAGCGGATCAAGGTTTGGGTGAAGAGCCTATACAAATTGGATGTAGAAGATCGTGCTTCTTTGATCATGAAAGCAGAGAAGGTGCAGAGCCAAGACATTGGTGAATTATGGCATAGGATAATTGGCCATTTGCACCATGGAGCTTTAAAGATCATGCAACAGATTTCTACAGGACTTCCGAAGGGTGCACTAGAGAAACGAGATACATGCAAAAGATCTACAATGGGAAAGTATACCAAATCCACCTTTCATGATAAGGAAAGTAGAGCACAAGAACTCCTTGAAAGAGTTCACTCAGATGTGTGTAGACATTTCTCAACAGCTTCCATAACCAAGCACAAGTATTATTTTATATTTGTAGATGATTTCTCACGTAAGAGCTAGATTTTTTCAAGCAGAAGAGAGGCCAAACATTCTCCATTTTTTTTGAATTTAAAGCACTTGTTGATAAAGATACTGGCAGGAAAGTGAAGGCTCTTAGGAGCAATAACGATGGTGAATATTTGTTGAATGAGTTCAAGAGCTTCTGTGCATCAGAAGGCATTCAACGGGAGTTGATAGCACCCCATAACCCACATAGTTGGGGTGGATGAGAGGAATAATGTAAGTATTGTGGGAGTTGCATGGGAAATGGTTCATGATCAAGGCCTACCATTGTACTTACGGGCTAAAGCATGCAACACAACTGTATATGTGTAGAACAAGATTCCTCATTAGATTCTCAAAATGAGTACACCAGAAGAAGCTTTCCAGGAAAGAAACTAGATGTGTCACACTTCAAGATATTTGGTTCATCAATTTACTGTCATGTTACCAAGGATGAAAGGAAAATGCTAGAGCCAACAATTGAGTTGGGCATTTTTGTAGGTTGCACTGATACACCTCACAACTATCGAATGTACCTTCCATCTCAGAGGATGACAATTGTTCATAGAGATGTGAAGTTTGATGAAGAGAATTCCATGAGATTTTCCCTTGAGAGGGAGCTTTAGTTACATGCAAATGAGGAGATTTTGTCTCCAAAGGAAGAACATCAATATGATGTGGAGAAACCACAAGCATAGGAGTAGAGAGTGAAAGCACCCACTCATGTAGATTCATCCAGAGATGGAGGGAAGCACACCAAGAAAGCTCATAGATTATTGCATGATGCTAGAGAGAAAGTGGGAGCACCCACATCACAACGCAGAAAGAGGAGGTCACCAGATCAATACACTAGGTACATGGATCTAATGAGTGAGCTAGTTGAGACAGAACCATCCTCATTTGAGGAAGATGTGCAGAAGCCAGTATGGGTTGATGCCATGGTAAAGAAATATGATTCCATAGTCAGAAACAACATTTGGGAAGTTGTCCCAAACTAGAGAACAAGTCAGTGGTAGGTTCCAGGTGGATCTACAAGGTGAATCAAGCAGTAGATTGAAGCATCGAGAAACAGAAGGCCAAATTTGCGGCCGAGGCGTTCCCTCAGGTGGAGGGAATTGATTATGAGGAGACCTTTGCTGCAGTTGCAAGGTACTCTTAAATCAAATCAATTCTAAATCTTGTAATGGAGATGGGTTGGAAGATACATCAGATGGATGTGAAGACAAAATTCCTCAATGGAGTGATTGGAAAGAGGTGTACATTGATCAACTAGAAGGATTTGAGACCTTCAATAGAGAGTCACATGTGTGTAGACTCAAGCGAGCGTTGTATGGATTGAAACAAGCACCCCGTGCTTGGTAAACTAGGATTGATAGCTATTTCAACAGGTTGGGCTTCACCAAAAGTGAAGTAGATGAAAAAATTTACCATATTATGGTTGAAGGTAAATTATTGATTATAGTATTATATGTCGATGATTTAATTGTAACAGGTGATGAGAAGTTGGTCAAATCTTGCAAAGAGGATCTTGTAAGAGAATTCGAGATGAAGGACCTGGGGCTCATGCATTATTTCCTTAGTATGGAAGTATGGAAAGGAGATGGGGAACTATTTGTCTCTGAGGGAAAGTATGCCAACAAGATCCTGAAGAAGTTCTACATGGAGAGCAACTAACCCATGGAGACTCCTCTTACAGGAAATTGGAGGAAGGAAGATGCTACTTCAGGTGAAGTAGTGGAGGCTACTGTTTACAAGCAGTATTATGTATTTAGTGAACACACGACTAGAAATGTGTTACGCAGTTAACCAACTTAGTCAAGCAATGGTTAAGCCAATCAAACTGTATTAGAAGACAGACAAACATGTGTTGAGATACCTTAGAGGCACTACTCAATTTGGTCTTTGGTACAGGCAGACAGAGGGAGATGGTGCAAGGCTTTACAAATGCAGACTAGGCAGGTAGTCCATCATACAGGAAGACCACATTAGGAGGCATCTTCAATATTAGGTTTGCAGCAGTTTCTTGGTACAACAAGAAGCAAATATTAGTTGTAAGCAATTCCACAGAAGTAGAGTACATGGTTGCTAGTCAAGTAACTTGTAAATCTATATGGGTGAGGAAGATTATTTTTGGGTTATTTGGTTAGATGATGGATCCTATAGTGATTTATTGTGACAACCAGTGTTGTATCAAACTCTCAGAGAATCCATTTTTTCATGATCGATCCAAGCATATCAACATCCGATATCACCATCTACGAGATCGTGTGCAGAGGAGAATCATGTTATTAGAGTACATTCCTATAGAGGAACAAGATGCATATATTTTGTCAAAGGAATTGTCAAGATGCAAATTTGAGTTCCATTGAGGCAGGATCGGGGTAGCAGATAATCCCTTTCTTTTTGAGAGGGAGTGTTGAAAATGGAAATAAGAAAATCCTAATTTAATTTTCCTTGAATTAAATTAGGAGAAAATTGTAATTCCACATCACACGACAATGATAATGAGTTAAATAAGTCAATTTCAATTATTTGTCTTAGTGAATTTGAGTTGAGGGCCTAACTTGAGTCATTGAGAGTGGCTATTAAATTTTAGGAGCCTAGGTTGAGTTTAATTTGAGTTGTAATAGTTTAATTCAGTTAAACTAGTTCCAACTGTTGGAGGAAGTAGTAGGAGGTCTAGCAACGGGGTGCAACTTCACGTGTTCAACCAGTTCACTGATAATTCAACCATAATTAACTCATGCATGCATGAAATTTGAGCTACCCAATTGATATTGGAGTTCAAGGGTAGTGTATTATCAGTTGTATAATTTTCTGAGTTGTACAAGTTGTGCTTGTAGTCAGAGAAGGGCCTATACGGATTGCACATTTCTAATTGGGAATTTCCCTAATTAATAGGGGGATAATTCCCAATGAAACATTGCAAGGAAATAAGATCTTGGCAGGAAGCTGAATTGGCTAAGTATTGGCCAGAGTTAGCTTGTGAGGTAGTGAGATATATTGTATTTGTGCAGAGATTGTTCAAATTGAACAAGCATTGCATTTTCTTCTCTATTTTCTAATCTAATGCAATATATAGATAGGAAGGTGTTTTGAGCAGCAAGCTTTGTCCTTAGATAAATATTTGAGCATATGTGATTGAATCTTGTCTCATGTATTGTGATTTCTTGGTTGATTAATTGTTTTCGTTGATGAGTATAGTAGATTCAAGTCTTTTGTTTTAGCATATTACATAAGCAATTTGAATCTATAAGGAATTTCTACATTCTGATATCCTGATTGAGTTGAATATGGCTTGACATGAAACTCCCTCAAGATAATCTTCTTGAACTCATTGCTATCCGACACATAAATCCTATTCTCGATTCTGACCAAGCCATCTGCCGTGAGGTGATACTCCTCATCCCTATCACCTTCACCCTGTTGCTACAATCTCTACTTCAACTACTGGTACCTGTCATCATGCTGCCTTGACTGCAAGATATTCTCCTGCAAATCCGTCCCATAAGAAATTACTCCTAAAATATGATTCACCTGCACTCTCCTACTAAGAGCATTTGCAACCCTGTTCTCCTTACCCTTGATGTATCTGATCTTAAAGTCAAACTCACAGAGATTAGCCAACCATATGGCTTGCCTAACATTCATATTAGGTTGGTCAAATAGATACCTCAACCACTATGATCACTCATCATAATAAACCACCTGCTAAGAAGATAATGCCTCCACATATTCAATGCATGAATGTTAATTTCCAACTCAAGATCATGAATCACATAGTTTTGCTCGTATTCAACTTCCTTGAATCATAGCATACCACCTATACTTATTGCATCAAGACTCCACCAAGTCCTCTCTATTAAGCATCTGTACATACCACACTCTTTATATGGATATGCAATCTTCAAGACTGGAGAATTCGTAAGCAAATGCTTCAACTACTCAAAACTAGCTACACACTCTTCATTCCATTCAAACTTCTTTCCTTTTCATTGCAAAGATGAAATAGGATAGGAAATCCACGAGAAGTTCTTGATGAATCTCCTATAGTCACCTAATAGTCCCATGGATGATCTTACCTCATCCACATTCCTAGGAGTTGTCCACTCCATGATAGATTTAATCTTTTTCGGGTCCACTGTTATTCCTTCCTTTGAAAGAACATGCTCCAAGTAATGAAATTCTGTCTAAAAGATATTACACTTGCTAAGATTGGCATACAACTGATGCTCTCTCAAGAATATTAATGCTACTGTAAGGTTCTCTACATGCTCTTCCTCATTCTTAGAATATATCAATATGTCATCAATAAACACTATCACAAACGTGTCTAGATAAGGACACGACACATTTTTCATCAAACACATGAAATTAGTTGGAGCATTAGTAAGACAAAATTGAACCGTTATGAACTCATAATGCTCATACATGGTGTTGGGCGCGGGATCCCCCAAGGGTAGTTTTGGGGCTTGAAGCCCAGATTTTGGTCCAATATTTGTAATCCAAATGTAAGGACTCTGCATTTTGTGGTCGCGGAGCGCGTAGATGTTAAAGAGTCATAGGGTTGTCTGCCCTTATTTTGATAATGTAATGTCAGTTTTAAAAGATCTACCCATGGCTCGTGGACCATTGGATTGCATAAATAGAGCTAAGCTCTAAGTAGTTAAGGCATAAAATAGACGAAGGGATAAATGATCGAAGATGTATGATAGATAGCTCTGAAGTAGAAGTCTAAGTTTTGGGTCGTAGCATAGGTATAGGCGATGCAGCTGAGTGCGCAGAGGCCTAGAAATCCACAGATGAGTGCGCAGACCCCTGTAGCTGAGTGCACAGGGCGAGTCGAGTCTATGATCATCTGGAATTATCAATAAAGAGAAGTATTCTATAATTTATGCATCTTTATTTCCTGTTTATGCATCTGTTATATTGGGTATGAATTTCACTTCTAATGCTTATATGATGCGCAAATGTGTATAACTGTATTGTTTAAGTGAACGCACATAAGAACATCTATTTACTTGAAGCTAACTAAGATTTGTCAATAAGATAAGTAAGATACTTAGCTTAGTTTGGGAGTTATCGCAGTTTGCTGCCCTAGCAGCGCGAAAGCATATCAACCCTTAGTCAGGGTTACACGGAAGCCGATTATAACATTTCTCGAAGGTATTGGAGGGTAGAGCAGAGGGATAAGCAACATGTGCATAGGCAGGTATAGTTGGAATAAACCGACATCACAACCATCTCAAGGGTGCGAAAACTTGCTTCCAACTTCCCCCCATACTGCTTCGGGTGACACTTCAGTTCGCGCTCCGCGGGCTGATGCCGAAAGGACCAGTGGTGTAGGGATTTGTTTGGCTAACTAATGCTAAACCTGGGTCAATCCCCCACAAGCCAACAAATGGTTCCGTTTCCAGGACCGGAATCTACATGAGAGATGTGTGATGTCGTATCACTAGAATCCAACTAAGAAAGAAATAGAAGGCTGGTTCGACAAAAGGATTCATGAGTTCGCGACGTAGGAGAACAGAAACCCGTGACTGTCAAAAGAATAGTGGTTGGACCAATACCTATATATGGATATCCATGAAATATTTTTCACCTCTTTCCCTACTGAGCTATACGAGGGGACTGCGAAGCTAGTAGATAGCCAAGGAAGGTGGAAACTTGACAGTCCTATTGTGTGGACCCCAGAGCTAGTACGAAGGTTGGAAGCATCAGAGGATAAGATCGCATGCACCATTGATCATTGGCTCGATCACATTATAGGAGAATTTGTTACTAAGTTCATGGTCGACACCTCAGTCAACTATAGTGAGGCAGAGCAACACTTTTTCAAAGGACTACGAGGTAAGTACGTAAAATCTCTGAATACTTGGATTAAAATGCTGTTGTTTGAAAAATGGGTTATGCAGTTACCTTGATGTTTGGGACTATGCGAACCAAAAAAAGTCATAGAAACGAAGGAAATAAGGGTTCGGAGTATAGCCCCTTGATTTCACCACCGTGAAGGGATGAAGAAGGGATAGTGAAGGTCTCTCCGCGAAGTGCTATTCAATTGATAAGTCAGGGATTTCCACGAATACCACCTCCAGCCACACCACCTCCATCTTCACTGCCATCACCTCCAACTTCACCCATACTACCTCCACCACCATCGCGATTCAGTATGGCAAACACATGGAAGTTGCCTTTGTTTAAAGGCTAGGAAAATTAGGACCCGGACCAATTCTGGTTTGTTATGAGGGCTGTATGGGAAGCACAAGGTGTTAGAGATGATAACATAAAGAAGGAAACACTGGTTAGTGCTTTGCAATATCGCGTACTAACGTGGTATATTAAGTACTCCAGGGATAACCTGAATGCTAGAGTAGTAGACTAACCTAAATGCTAGAGTAGGAGACATCGAAGCAACATTGAATAAGGAATTTAATAGGCATAAATCCGAAGCATAGTTGATTGCGGGATTCAAAGAGATCACGATGCTACCAGGTGAGATGCCTTGGGGACTAGATCAGAGGCTGAGATGTATGATCTGTGAAGCCAACATAAATTTGACAAATGGATAGCATCACAAGTGGTTTGTAGCTTCGCTACTACCACATTTAAGGAGTGTGCTATTGCAACAGAAGATAACAAATCAGGTAGAGGCCTTGGAGATTGCCATGAGACTACATGAGACTCTGATGCAAGATCCTAATCTAGGAGTTCAGCAAATCCACATGCAGCTGAAGAATCTGTCCCTTGAGATGCAAAGCTTGAAGTAGGATAGGACAGTTCCGCGAGAGGTATGCGAAGAAGTATGGTGCATGAAACACAAGAGTTAGGGTCATGGCAAAGACCAATGCTTGGTCTTTACAAATTACCTTGCAAGAGAAGGACCGATGCCTTTAAGGCTAGAAGCTTAAGCAAGACCTAGTGCAGCGCCTGATTTGTGGTGCGCTATATGTCAAATAGCCAGAAAACATGCCACGGATAACTGCCACATGTTACAGAAGTATACACAAACTCTGCAACAGTTGTACTTTTGCAGATCAGTCAGACATGATGAGCGTACTTGCAGAAGCTATGAATTGATGATGGATAGAACTCCTGCCTACAGGGTTCAGGACAAAATGCAGCCCCTTGACCAAAACATAGGGATGGCGTGGACATGATTTCAGGGGCGCAGACGAGGCCGAGGAAGAGGAGGACCTGGTAGAGGTCGCAGATAGTTGATTTTCTATAATTGCAGAGGGCTAGGACACTATGCCCGTGATTGCACTAATCCAACGCGCCTGTCGTGCAAGTATTGCACGCTGTTTGATCATGAAACATAATATTGTACTATGCTAATAGCCAGGATATGTGACAAAGGAGCGCTACTGCCTCCCCCGAATCAGAACCTATAGATGATGAGGTCTGAGCCACACGAGGAAGAACGAAATGTAAAATAGTTCTTCTAAGTGGAATTGTGATGGGAGATGATAAGGGGAAACATCTGGAAGATAGTACATCGGTTCACAAAGCCCCGACGAAAGAGGCTGAGTTCGATTTGGAGCGTGCTCGGGAAATATTCATGGAAGATAAGAAGGGATTCACTAAGGCCTCCACTTCAGGAAGCAAGGATAAACCGGAGCTGGAGATGGACCCCTCTATGCTAATAACTTTCCTCGAAACCTGTATGAAGTCACTGCGCGACAGTAAGGCTCTGAAAGGTTTATAGGAACTTATCAATAGATGTGCGAGGACCGTGTGAAGTCCGCAATATTGGAAAGCATAAGACAAGGATGGGACATGAAATGAGACTGACAGCGCAGATCAAAGAATAGGTTCAAGTCATTCTGTATTTGGGATCAGATGCGAATGTTCTACCGAAATAGACATGGGAGCGAATGGGGAGACCTGCACTGCAATGGTCCCCGATTTAGCTAAGGATGGAAAACCAACAAAAAATCATACCCATGGGGTGATTGCAGGGTTTGACCATGGATATTGAGGGAGCGAGTGCGCTAGTAGATTTTGAAGTAATAGAGATTGTTGATGACAACAATCCCTACCCTGCACTTTTGGGAATTGACTGGGCTACTGATATGAATGGGTTAATCAATCTAAAGAAGTGAAAAATGATATTTGAGAAGAAATCACTGTGCGTAATAATACCCCTCGATCCTGCTGAAGGATCGCGCTATACGGAGCCAGGCTGTGATTATGAGAGATGATGACTTGGACTGCATCTATAAGATATCAATGTAAGACCAAGATTGGGTAAATCCCACCGTAGATGAGTGGATTACATGGGAGCACGAGATATCCTGCACTTTGGATTCCAACGAAGAAATAGAATGCTGGTATAATCGATTACATGAAGTAACTACGCTGAATTGCAACATGATGACCTAGTTGATGCGTTGTGTGTCATTAGAGGAAAGAAATCTGCCTACTTATGACGGACTGAATGAGGTGGATATCTTTTTGGATGCATTTGAGAGGGAGGTGTCAGAAAAGAAACGCTTCCAGGCCTTGGACTGGGTACTGCGCACTACACCTCCAAGATGGCGGGGTACACACAAAGGAAACTTTAATGATTGGCGTGAATGTAGGAGAATGATGCGAGCACGATTTGGGAAGCCTAAGATGCGATTGAAAGACAAGTACAATGGGTAGAATGATCAGCGCATGCATTTGGCCAAGTGGACATAGGCTTATGGAGAAGAGCCACAACCTGAGTGGGTTCACCTATTCTATCATACCCTAGATGTTATCCCAATGAATTGGTATATAGAAATAGAGCTCCACCATGGGATAGGTGAATGGGATATTCTACGTGAAGGATTCATGATGACATTTAGTTTTCATGATGGGTCTGACGGTATTGATGAAGCACTACAAGAGGTGAAACAAACCATCTTTAGGATACCGCATGATCCTTTAGACTTGATGTAGCCTGAATGGGCTACTCAGATGAGTCACGCGCTGAAATGTTATAATGTAATTACTAGAGAAGAGGACGAGGATCCGTTGAAGATTAACATTCCAGAGACAAAAGGCCATCGTGAGGTACAGGGACCACAGATTGAGAACCCCGATATAACCACGCCAGTGAAAACTAGACAGGTGAACATTGGTACGGAGGCAGAACCCAAGTTCGTGAAGATTGGAGACTACTGGGACGGTGCGATGGTGGATAATGTCGCTAAATTTCTGTGCGAATATCGGGACTTAATCCCTACCAAGTTAATGGATTTGAAGGGAATAATCAGACATCTGGGAGTGATGAAGATCACGCTAAAGCCCAACGCGAAGCTAGTTAAGAAGAGGCCTTACCGCCTAAATCCAAAATACAAGGAGAAGGTCCGCTTAGAGCTAGACAAAATGCTAGCAGTAGGCATCATTGAGCTGATGGAAGAGTCTGATTGGGTAAGCCCAATGGTGGTGCAAGAGAAGAAGCAGAAGGATGAGGTAAGGATATGCGTGGATCTTAGAAAGTTGAATGACTCTTGTGTGCATGATCCTTTCCCAACTCCATTCACAAATGAAGTGTTGGACAATGTAGGTGGCCAGGAAGCATACATTGTCCAAGAAACATACTCCTTCACTGATGGGCTCTCGGGGGACCACCAAATCAAAATCGTGCCAGAGGATAGGAGAAAGACAACCTTCGCGACTGAGTGGGGTTGCTTTCAATATACTGTAATGCCATTTGGGTTGAAGAATGCGCCTGCTATCTTTTCGCGTGTGGTCATTGCAGCATTCAAGGAATTTATTCATAAGTCGTTGGAGGTCTATTTTGATGACTGGAATGTATTTGGGCTAGTTAAGCACCATGTAGCGAGATTGCGTTTCATGCTAGATAGCTACCGAAGATACCAGATCACGCTCAACCTCAAGAAGTGTCTCTTTTGCATTCCTTTTGGGAACCTATTGGGGCATGTGGTTTGCAGATAAGGGCTGATGGTAGATCCCGCGAAGATCGCAGTGATTCTGAACTTGGAAGTGCTGAGAAGTGTGAAACAACTGTGTGCTACTCTGGGGCACATGAGATATTACAGAAAGTTTATCAAAGGCTATGCCCATATCACCACACCGATGGAAAAATTATTGAAGAATGATGTCTCATTCTGCTGGAACGATGACTGTAAGAAAATCTTTGATATATTGAAAGAAAAGATGGTTACCAAGCCAATTCTAGTCTTCCCGAATTGGAAGAAAGAATTTCATGTACATGTTGACGCGTCATATATAGTGCTGGGGGCAGTACTAACATAGGATGGTGGAGAAGGCTTGGACCACCCTATCGCATTTGCAAGTCACAGATTATCCAAAGCAGAGAAGAACTATTCCACCACTAAACACAAGGGACTAGCTATGGTGTATGCACTCTAGAAGTATCAACACTACTTGCTAGGAGGCCACTTTAAGATGTATATGGATCACTACACACTCAAGTACCTGGTCAATAAGCCTGTGTTGGTGGGGTGCATATGCAGATGGCTATTATTGTTCCAGGAATATGATTTTGAAGTTGTTGTGAAGCCTAGACGATTGAACGCGGGACCCAACCACCTGTCGCGCATCGAGACAGGGGAGGAACCCATTAATTTGGAGGAAGGATTACCTAACGTGCAACTCTTTGCTATGTGCATCACGGATGGAAATTTCAAGGATATAATACGCTTCCTAACAACTGGAACTATGCCGGAAGGATACTCTGTCCAACAAAATAAAGAATTAGTGGTGTGTGCGGTAGACTTCTCTGTCATTGCTGGGCATCTATACAAGATGGGGACTGATGAGATACTACGAAGGTGTGTACCTGAGTTTGAACGAAGCAGCATCCTCGCAGATGCTCACGGGGGCACTGCGGGAGGACATTATGCAGGAAGAGCAACTGTGTAGAATATTCTACGTGTAGGGTTATGGTGGCCAACCCTTCATCAAGATTCAAAAGCATATTGCAAGGCGTGCAACATATGTCAAAGAGAAGGTAGGCCATCGCAGACGGATGAAATGCCTTTGAATCCATAAATGACGTTGCAACCTTTCTAAAAGTGGGCAATAGATTTTGTAGGACCTATTCAGCCCCAAGGAAAGACAGGTGCGAGGTACATTATCACTGTGACAGAGTATTTGACTCGTTGGGTAGAAGCACAACCAATGAAGGATTGCAAAGGTGCGACCACCACAAAGTTTCTATTTGAGCTTGTACTGATGCAATTTGGCTGTCCAAAGATCTTGATGAGTGATCGTGGTATGCACTTCCTAAATGAGACAATCAACAATTACATATCTTCTTCTTTAATGTACTCTTGTAAATATCTTCTTCTTTGATGCACACATAAGATATTCTAATTTCAACTCAATTTTTGAGAACACTACTACTCCCTTCAAATGGTCAAACAAATAATTAATCTGCGACAATGGATACTTGTTCTTAGTAGTCACCTTGTTCAATTGTCTGTACTTAATACACAACCCGTGAGTACCATCCTTCTTCTTCAAAAACAACACTAGTGTACCCCAAGGTGATACACTTGGTCTAATGTATCCCTTATCAAGCATTTCCTTAAGTTGCAACTTATATTCCACCAACTCTAGAGTACTCATTCTATAAGGTGCCTTTGATGCTAGTGATATTCCTAGTGCCAACTCAATAGAGAAGTCCACTTCCCTATGAGGCGATAAATCTAACATATCTACTAGAAACACATCCTGAAACTACTGTAAAACATGATACCTCTTTAGGACTTCATCATCCTCAACATCTTTCCCTTTGGTACTAGAAACATGAAATGAAAAAAATACACATCCTTTCCTGCAACTATGTTTTTCCTGCATAGCTATAACCATTCTCATTGACGTAGGCTTCTTCTTACCCTACAAAATTATTCTTTCCCCATCGTCATCTAGGCACTCAACATCCTTATCATAGAAAACCACTTTAGACCTATGAATGTACAACCAATCCATGCCAAACATTATAATGTATGATCCTAAAGGAAGCACATTTAGATGTGCTAGTGTAGGCATACCATTTAGCTCAAATGCACAAGATCTCACCCAATGATGAACTCTTTTCTTGGTCCTTGTAGCCAACTACACCAACCAAGATTCTGCATGCACTTATTTATTCAAGCAATACTTATACATCAAGTCAGGACTAATATAAATATACTTAGATCCTGGATCAATCAAAATAGAAACAAATTGATCATAAAGCTTACCTTCCATCTCAATAATGGATGCTTGATGATCAACTTGCCTATTAACCACTGCTACATAAATCTGAGGAATACTCTGCCCAACATCTCCAACTGTTTGTGCCCCCTGAGCACTATAATTCTGAGGTCTTCCACCCTGATGCTACTGAAAATCTCTCCTGTGATGCTCTCCACCACAATTCTAACATTGCAAAGGTTTCTTTCCATCTCCTTTGTTATACTCCTCAGGCTGAGACCGATGTCCTATGTCAACTACATTGAACTTCTTGTAAGACACTACATTCTCCTTATCACCTGCATCCTAAGGTCTTCCCCGCTTCTTAACCCACTTTCCTTTAGTCTTATCATTACCTTTCAAATCTCGCTTATGCTCAGACTTAAACTTAGATTTCTCATAATAATGCTTAAAGTTCCCAATGAATTCCTCTAATGACTAAGGCTTATCATACTCAATCCGATCCTTGAATGCTGATGGAAGTCCACTGATGAACCTTTGAACCTTTGTATTCTCATCCTTGAGGTAAGGAACATACCTCAATAGATCCATAAAATTGGTCATATACTCTTCATCTATCATAGATCCCATATTCAACTCATAGAAATCCTTAGCCTTTCTATCGTAATATCTCTCGGATAGGTACTTCTTTCTAAAGAGTCTTTTAAACTCATGCCAACTCAACTCCTCTATCTTGATGCCTCTAACATGCTTCACATCTTTCCACCAAATATTTTCTTTTCCCTTGAGAGTGAAAATAACTATCATGGCTTTCATATTATTTATATAATCATGTAGCTTGAAGAACTTCTTCATCCCAAGCAACCATGCTTCTACATCTTTCAGTTTCTTCGTCTCTCCATCAAGTGTAAAAGGCTTGAATTTCTTGAAATCATCTTGAAATTATTGCTTCTGAATCCTCCTATAAGGATGTTGGTAATGATGACAATGATGTCTCTATAAACTAGAACTAAAATAGAACCTATAAGCACTACCTCTCCTATCAAGTGTATCCAACTATCTTCCACCTCTAATTGTGTTATCCTTATCCAACCTATATCATGATCATGACCTATTAATGTATACCCCATGAGTTCTTTCCTCCTATCCATGAATTGTTTTTGGCTGTCTCTATCTCTACAAATCTGCTAAGGTCCGAAGGATCACTTCATTAACCTATGCTTTCTTTTCCTGAGCTCTGGAAAGTCTTTCCTGTGACTCAATTATCATGTCGTTATCTGCCTTGCAAATTTTGATCTCTGCATTTAGACTTCTTAGTGTATTTGATATATCAGGAGAATACTCATCTCCTTGTTGCTCAACTAATCTATAAGGAGAGTCATGTGAATTGTAATCCACCATTTTGATCGTCATATCTGATCATCTATCTCATAAACACATGTCAGGTTAGATAAACCAAATATAGACATAATCAAAATCATACCTCAGTGTAGATCGGGGGAGGCTATGTCGTCTGCACAATCAATCTAGATTAGCATGATATATTTATTTATAATGACATCGACATATCAACATATGTACATCATCATAACACACCATCGTCACCATGATGACACAAGACTGCGACAACGAAAATTACAATGCATGTGCAATAAACACATCGAAAACTAACATGCATGCACAACGATCACATCTATCCCGAGGTCTAGTGCTACAACCCAACTTTGATATCACCCTATGGTATCAGATATCACCTAAAGAGAATGAAACTCACTCTAATACCACCCTGTGGTATTAGATATCACCTTATGGTATCAAAAAGTACCCAAAGAAAACAAATTCCACTTTGATAGCACCCTATAACCACATCCTCCCACATTTACCCAAATTCACAAGCTTGCCACAGTAAACATGAGGCGAGTGTCACTATGCCTTGACTTGACCTCCAGGTTCTACTTAAGGAAGTGGGTCTTACAAACTAAACACTTACTGATATCCTACAGGGACTAAAGATCACTTAGGAGTTGAAAAACCACCTAGATGATCAATCCTTGAGCTGGAACCCTTTTTCTCTAGCCTAACTCCCCAAACACACACAAAACAAGGAAATAGTGTGGTTATGAGTTCCTAACCACATGCACAAGCCTGATTCCATGTAGTTAAGACATAGTTCCTCTAGTTCAATGCCAGTGGTTATGAGATCTAAGCCACTTTTTCAGGCTAGCCTCTAGACCATTGCCAAGTACTGCTTGTAACTTTCCAAAATCATAATTAACATGGAAAAAAAGCCAACCATTCAAACTTGAAGCAAGAACTTGACCTAGACTGCTTGATCCACAACATACATTTCATCAAACTTAATTATGGTAAACATATAAGCTACAGGTCATGAATCCATATCCGATCATAAACTAATAGTCTTCATCTGAGAACCACCAAGAAGGCTCAGTGCCCTCTCTAACTAGTTGTAATAAAACTTGTTAGTTCATGTTCATCAACCATTCAATAACTTATCAAAACATGTCAAGAGCCATAGCTCTATTACATCATATAACCATCAATATTTCCAGCATATAAACAGAATGGAAACCATGTAAAATCAGCCATGATATTACTAGAATAATCACTACAAATGCTCATAGATCAAAAAAAGAAAATAAATCTTATTAATATATGAAAATAGCAACCAAGTCAGGGAATTCCACATACCACTCGACCATAGATTGGGGTAAACCAAATCTCTCTTTCAGCAAATCCTCCCCACACCATATTCGAAGCATGAATGTGGGATCTCATGGAATAAACCAAGACAAAACCATCCAGGGCTTTCATAGGCCAAACCACCTCAACCCTCAACCACAGCGAATCCACCTCTATGGTCCATAAATCATTAACATCAACCATATTGGTCTCTATCCAAGCTATACAGGGCTCTAAGAACTAGTAACTCAACCCACAACCTTCCGAGGCTCCAGAGAGTTTGTTCTAATCATGACTCTAGGGACTAACTCAACCCACCAAGGGCTCTAGAGCACTTGTCCCAACCTATGGCTCTAAGAACTAGTAACTCAACCCAAGATGTTCCAAGGCTTCCACATCATTTTTCCAAACCACAGCCACGAGGAAGCTAAGAAATAATGAGAAAAAACAATTGGAAAACCCACAACACCATGGATATCCAAGAAATGAAAAGGGAAGGCTAAAACCACTGTCTATCTAGGAAAATATCCATGGAAATGATAAGACATAACCAAGGAATCACATGCATATACCATGCATCCAAAAATCAGTAAGGATACCAAACATGCAACTTGTTACCTGCAAAGAAATCTGGTTGTAGCTGTTGATCCCACTGTCTCCTTATGTTTCCCTGCTTTTCTTTACCTTGTTTTTCAAAATCCAAGTGAATAATATAGTTCTCCAATCATGCTCCAAGCATGCTCTAAGTGTGCAAGAGTACAAGAGAATGAAAGAGAGAACGAGAGAGCTCCAAAACAGAACTGACAAAAGCTCAACTAACAAAAGATGTGAACCGATTCTCTGAAACCTTTTTATCATTGAGGCCTCTATTTTCATCATTTTCCTTAATTTTTCCTCTAATTTCCCTTGCATGCAATTTTGTGTCACTTCACCTTCCTTTTATCTTATTTTCCTTTATTTTCATAGGTAAATTCCAATTATTGCCTCTTTGCCTTTACCAATGCCTTTGCCAATTTCCATAGCCATTAATTAATCACAAGTGATGCCCACTAAAGTGTTTTTCCCAACATTAAACTTGGAATATGTGTATCATGACCTTGGTCTTATTTTATTTACATAGAAAATCAATCAAGGGTTGTTACATCTTCAAACTTTGTATTGATAGTTTTCTCACATAATCCTCTAAAAATTTGAATACCTTAGTTTCTAATCCATCTATTATATGATCCTTATGGTTGTGGTTGAGTCTATTTATTGCTTCACACTTGTTGATTGTAGCAATGCAATTTTCTTTATCCAATCTAAAATTTCAATGTCCTTTAGTTGGTATTTTTACTTCTAGGTATGTATAAATGAAAAATCATCCATTGCAACTATTTTGTACTTTGCATCATTGTATCAAATAATGGGAAGCCAAATCTTTCATCAAGAATATATGTTGGATTGTGTAAATTTGAACTTGGAGATGTTGAATCATCTACCATAGCAGAGACATTATATTGAAGGCCATTTGTTTGGGAGGAATTCTTATTTCCATGTCATATTTTCTTGTTTCCATATAATTGTCCATATAAACTTCCTAATACTCAACTTCATCCATAACAAAGTTACCAGCTTAATGAGAATTGCGACCTCAAAACAATATTTCTCACCAAAAAACTCATAGTTTTGCATAAATAAACATGAAGAAACACCCCAAAATTCAAAAGTAGTGATGCAACATCACCCATTTTTTATTTCAAGGTTAAAATTTCAACATTTTTCAACCATGGTATTAAAAAACCAAATACCATGACTATGAAAGACATAGAAAAACACCAAAATGAAAAGTGGTGATGTGACAACACCTTTTTTCTATAAGATTAAAATTCCAATAATTTTCAACCATGGAATTAAATAAGTAGTATCATGACTACAAAAAACCTTAAAATTCAACACCTAATTCAAAGAATGGTTCCAACATGAGTAATTTATTATTTTGAAGTTAAAATTATAATTCATTTGAAATCTTAACCTAAGACAACTTGACCCCCTTTTCAATAGGACATTAAGATTGCAACACTATTTTAACTATGGTCTATAAAATCATTACTATTGGTAGAATGAGAAAATAGATTATCCACAATGAATGTAGATAAATGTCGACATTTTGAATCTGAAATGGGATCCATCGTTAGGAAAAAAACCCTTGAGGGCTTCAATGTTTCATATATATATATATATATATATATATCCACAAGGTCTTGGATAGATGGTGATCGGGTGTGCCTATTAAGGATACTCCTTGATGGTGAAGTCACAGTTCAATTCCTCAGCCCGATTGGGGTGATATATTGGACATGATGAAGACGTATCCACCAAAGCTTAATATATATACATGTATATACACACAACACCACACACACAAAAACACCAGACATATATTATTATATTTATATATATACCATGTATATATATACAGTTATATATATCATGTATATATATAATGTATTAATAATATAACCTGTATAATATATATATATAGTGTATCATATATATGTGTGTGTGTAACACAACACACACACACACACACACACACACAATCACATATAAATATATAGAAGCGATGTAGACAATAAGATGGGGGAAGTCGACTACAAAAACCTAAGGCAATAACTAAGGAAAAAATATGAGAGTTGTCTACATGTGAGACTTTCTAGAGTTTCCGGTGGATTTGTGGCCAAAATCCGACAAAAAAATTGGTGGTAAGATCTTGATTTTTTTTGTTTAAACTAATTTTTTGACTACATATATGGATTCAACACCTTGAAAAATCCATGAGACACTTCGATTGTGAAGAGTTCACCAATCAAACTTGTGATTTCAATGAATCCTTGCTAGATTCTAGACAAATTAGATCAGAAAATAAACTGTAAAACTTTTAAAAAAAGTCTCACTTATAGCAATGCCAAAAATCTATGAATAAGAAACGTAATAATAATTTCCTGAATTCAAGCTTTTGTGATCCATATTTTGTATATTGAAATTCTTTTTGTAAAAATCACATTAGAATTTTAGTGTTGATGCATTTCAAACCATCCATTATGATTAAAAATAAATATTTAAATCAAATGTATGTATATTAATTATGTCCTATAATGTTCAATCATATACTTTAATACTAATATTAATAGATATGATATTAATATTAATATGAATAAGTAAAATATTAATATTCCCAATGGGGGTGATCATGGACGAGACAGGGAATCAGGACGGGGTAATTAATCCCCTCCCACACAATGATTAATATGGTAAAGCGTGTCAGGAAAGCCATCGCTAAAAAGTAGGTTGTGAAGGTTCAAATGTATCCATGTTTATAAATATTGTTTGGTTTGTGATAGTTGATGAATGTGGGTTTTAGGTAATGGGCAGTGAGATGTTGGTGGGTGTCTACATTCTTGGGGAGTAGGGTAGCTACCTGCTATAACCATCTCTTGCCCTTCGCTTTGAGGAAACTGGAAAAATCAATAATGTGGATGGTAATGGCACCATCTATGTGGAGGAGGTGGCTCTGGTAATTTTAATTTGGGAATCACTATGGAAAATTCAGGCTGAGGAGTTGGTATGCTCGAACCTCCAGGTTGAGTGGGCTATCTTTGTTTTTTCTAGTGAAGCCCCCCTTCTCATGTCTATGTGGGTAAAAGATGCATGCATAATTTTCTTTTCTGTTCATGAATTTCACTTCATTAAGTCTAGAAGGGCACATCGAGGGGTTCCTCACGTGGTGTTGGTGTTTTATGGTGTGGTTGAGGGTGGCGGAGGAGGCCCATCAGTGGTTCTTGATTTGCATCTTATTTGCCTTCTATTTTTGGTAGGCTTGTGGGGTGGTGGGCTTGTAGACCCCGTGTTCTAAATTTCTGGTGGGGGGTCTGGGTGTCTTTTGCCATCTTTGAAGACTTAGAAGGGGTGGTGCCTTTGGTGGTGGTATGGGTTTGAAGATGGTGGTCGCTATAGTGGCCTTGATAGGGAAATAAAAGGCAGTTGCAAGCTCACTAATGGGTTTTCTAGCTCAAATTATTCATTTTTCTTTGGATGGGTATATAAGAAGGAATATTGGGTTTCCTATATTTGTTGGTTCACTAGGAGGAAGTCTTTGTGTGGGAGAAGTGTAGTGGTTTCCTAGTGTGGTATGTAACATTAGCGTGGAAATGTCCGCAAGGATGCGGGTCCCAGGGGTCATGGATTGGGGCAAAGAATTGAACATCGCGACAATGAGGAGGATTTGTACCAACATTAATTTACTCCTTGCCTGGACATGTTTACTTTTCTCCTCCCTTCGACTCCATGGAAGTGCAGATTCAACAAGTTATAGTGTTGGTGGAACAAATGGCTCAAGACAGGCATGATGATAACAATAAACTCATCGCTTTTTTGGATGACCTCCAACACAACTGGTGGCATATGATGTGATCTAGGTGTATCTTTAGACACAATGGCATGGAAAAAGCTCAAAATTCAAAGTGGTGGAAAGGTGATCAAATTGACATCAGATCGAAGTGCTCGTCGCCCTGATTCCAACAGTACGAAGGACACTCCAATCCGAGTCTGGATGAAGGAGATGGAGGCATTCAAAGTTGGGTTGACTTTTTGATGACTTGGTAGATTTAACAAGGACACAATTTGCACTTTTCCGGCAGGCGGAATTTGACCAACTCCGGCCAGATTTCAGGTGAAATCATGGCCTAAGTAAAAAGACTCCTTCGGCTTAAAAAGATAATTTTAAAAAACAACCCACTTTTGTTATTATAATAATAAAAAAAAATTAAAAAAAGGGGGTGGCGGCCACCAACCCCACCACCCCCCTTTTGGCATCATCGCACATATTTAAGTTTGGTGGAGGGGCGGGCCACGACCCTCGACCCCTCCCACGGGATCATGTAAACAAACTAGGGGTGGGCGCCCATGACCTCGCCACCCCACACCACGGAACCACCCAAACAAGGAAGGGCACCATTACATGGAGGTGGGCTAGCCCTTGGGGCGCAGACCCAACACTCCACCCCCAACACGCACCAACCACACCTAACAGAACACGCCAATAAAGTCAGTAAGGTGGGTACGTGGGTGGGCCCGACCCAAACCAAACGCCTTAATTAAAAAAAAATTATTGTTTGATGTATAAAAATGGAGGAGGTAGGGTTTGACTGCCTGACCTCCTCCCTATTAAACCGGATCACAACCAACACACCAAACAACTTTCTGGGTCAATCCGCCCAACAAATGTTATATGAACCTATTTTCTCAATGCGCTCAGGCAGAGGAGGCAGTGCACACAGTTCGAGGCAGAATTTTGCAGGAGGGCCAAATTTTCACTTTGTCAGAATTTGACAAATTTTATATGGTTTCAGCACTTCTCAATGCCACTAACGCACCATTTCTCCATCAGAGTTCTACATTTTTTGGCCATTTTTCAATATGGAGGTATAAAACTCCTTTTTGTAATTGATGCTTGTACTCTTCTTTCTCATGCCATTTAATGAATGAAGGCCTCCCCATTGATCGAGCAGGGCCCAGAGACGTAGTCCAAGACAGAAAAACTCCGTTATAAAGTCTTGTTGTCTTCTTTCATGCTTTATGTGTTTCTCCTCTTGTCTCATGTGCACATTAAGTTTTCTCTGTTAAGATACAATTTATGCATGTAATTCTTTAACACATCTATAAGCAAAAGATTTTGGATCACGATGGATTGGTTGGTCTCCCTTCACCATGAATAGAAGAGGATACAAGAGAGGCTGGATTGACTAGAGGGAATAATGGCACATATGGAAGCACACGTGCATGAAGCCTTTCGCCCTCTGCCACCACCCGGTAATGGTCTATTCGACCTTGCTCTAGGTAATTTAACTAACTAAAGATGACTGTGTGTTTTATTTTGATTCTCATACTATTTTGGTGACTTTGGGAAATATGCATGTGGTTCTTAAGTTTTCTGATGTTATTGTGATGGTTTTTTTGAAATTACATTCTGGCTAATAAGTCTAGTAGGAATGAGGCTGGAAGGGATTTAAATTCAAGCTTCTCATAATGTATCTTTATTATGATATAATAGAAAATTCTTGACTCACAAAAAAAAAGCTATAATATTAATATTTTTAACACTTTAATAAGTATAGTATTAATACTAAAAATACTTTACTAATATGTAATATAATGATATGTCAATTGTGGTTATCTTGGGTGGCTGGGAGGAAGGAATGAAATCCTCTCCACCTAGGTTCAATTCCCATAAGTGACATGACAAATGTTGACAATATACATATGTTCCTCATATGGAATATACAATGTTGTACATATGAAAAATATGTAATATAATGATTAATATTAATTTGAATTTAAATATTTATTGTTAATTATTATTAGTTTTTGTTCCTGGGTATTTTTGCTCCTAAGTTGGTTGCCTTAGATTAAATGTAAGCTAACTTATTTCCCATATATAATATATATATATATTAATATGTTTTTCAAGCATATTCAATCCCCTAGGGATATTTTGTCCTAATAAAGGAACCCCTTTCATATTGGAAGCATTGGTAATTTGTCTCTCAACATTTATAGTTAATCTAATTTGTCACTCCTACCCAACACCTACATTAAAATGTTAAAACAATAATCAGTACTACTCGTAAAACAAATCATAAAACATTCATTTCAAAAAAAGAATTAACATTATACTTTTTTTTTAATTAAATTTGTTTTAAATAAAAATCGAATTAAATAGTTAATTTTTTTAAAAACATTTTTTAATTAAAAGTAATTTAAAAAAACTATAAAGTGGATTTAAAAAACTAAATATATATATTAAGAAAAATCATAATTTTTTTGGTAACTATCCAACTTTCATTACTTCATAATTCAATTATACAAAAATAACGTTCTTACCATCGTGGCTTGCCACAAGGAAAGCCAAACCAATGACAATAAAAATATTGCAAAGTTATTCTGTCTATGGATACCTAATACAAATTTCCCACATAACTATCTATAGACCATGACAAATGGATGACTATGCCAACATGTAGGTTACAAAAGAAAAACTAGGCATAGAAAAATGTCCATGGTTATGCAACATAGAAAACTGCAAAATGAAATTGAGAAAACATAAGCATAAAATTATAATAAACCTGGGTTAACATCCCTCCTTGAAAGAAGTTGTAGGGGTGGGATCTTGTGTGCTCAATCCTCGTCATGTTTCTCTCTCGCATTGAAGATGTGTCTTTGTACATACCAGCCAAGCAACCACGATGACCAGATAGGATCACAAATGCTTTTGGACCCACTGGATGCCATTGATATGGATGATCACTCGTTGCAATCCTCCTGCTTCTCCTAGGTGACTCGACCAAATATAATTTTTCATTTACCAATACAAGGTGATGTAGTGGAGGTATTGATTCTTGTAACCCTTCGTATTTCCAACCTAATCAACAACATTAACTTGAACCTCGATTCAGAGTGGGAATTCCTATCGTGAATTTCTCGAGCTTCAAGCAACTAGATTTTGTCCTAAAATTCTAAGGGTAGTTGTATGGTAGAGGTAAAAAAATGATTAGGCTTGCAATTGGGCATAAGGCCTGCAAGAGGGGTCTCAACCATATTCATTATTGAGGCATGACAATGAGGAAAAGTATGAACCTAGCTAGAAAAGCTCCAAGAGATAGTAGAATTTCAAGGGTTGGAGGCCAAGGTGAGACCAATGTGAAGCAGACAAAGTGGATAACTTCAGGGGCAAGGGTGGTAAGTATAAAAGAGGCCAAAGGAGTGGCAAAGGAATGATGGAAGCTAGACCAAGTAAAAAGGGGTCCTTCTTGAGAAGAAGAACGGCCATACCACCTCCCCACATGATACTACACTATGTCTACACTTCCCAGAGGGTCGAAACTGAATACTTGAACTAGAAAACTAGAAACTCAATACTGCAACTCCAAAACCACTTGGAAGAAATGCAAGTTAGAGTTAATACCACCAAACTTGGTGGAGATGAGTTCAAGAAGACCCTAAAACAATATTTGTATTGATAATCCTATCGATAATCACATGAACCAACTACATGCACCTACATGGATGGTTGAAAATTGCAGAGAGTCTAAGTACTGACATATGGTGAGTAATGCAAGGCCAGACTAGGAGGGCCTGAACCTTCCTCAACTATTGAACCACAATTGTGGACATTGGGGAGGAAAAATACCATAAGTAGCTTGATAACATAGCGATGGCACTGGGTAACTTCAACTCACCTCCAGCAACTCGAAGAAGCTGAGGTGGTCTAAAAAAATTCCAGATTAATGCTTTGTATTGTGATTACTTATGGGCATGTGTGAGTGCATGGGATTGGTTGGCCATGATATCCCCCTCTTTAATGCTTGGGATGATGACAAGGTGGCAAGTTCACTCCCTTCCCTGCTTGGCACACTTTCTAATACACCCATCATGGTTTTAAAAAATATAAAATTATAAAAAAATAAAATTCATTTTTAAAATATACTTAGGAAAAAACAATTAAAATAAATTAAAAAAATAAATAAAGTATAAAATTAAAAATTTATATTAAAATAAAAAATTATTCATGAAAGTCTTTCGTAAAAAATCACATTCGAGATTGGTGGGTCAAATGCGTTCGAATCACCCAGTGTGCATCATCATGAACTAAAGAAAGTCTGATTCCCAACGTTGAAAATAAATAATGTAGAAGAGAGGAGAGAAAATTGATCCGAACAGTTAGAAATATGATAAAAAAATGAAAAAATTAATTAATAATTATATTCAGTTTAATGTTATGTTGGAAATCTAAAATTAAAATAGCAAATAATTAATAATATGAACTAGTCTAGATAATTAATTTCTTATAATACTATAGATTTTTTGGCCATAATCTTATTCTTTTGTTTATATTATTTTATATTTCTTATTTATTGTATTTATATTATATTGTAATTATTTAATTTTGAACGTACATTAACCCTTGACTATATATTATTTATATTTTTTCATTTTTTACTATTATTAGTCCCTCGCAAGGTAGGACTATAGTAATTAATTTGCCTTTTGATCACTAATAGTTTAGCATTGACCATGGAAACTTCTAATGTTTAACTTTATAAGCCATTAAAGAATTTTTTTATTTTAATTAAAAATAATAATTTGTTAGCTTGTGATTGACTTAAAAGTTTGTGTCTTATTTCAACGTTCTTGACATGTGTCCCATGTCACTTGTGAAGTTTGGTCACCCTGAAAATTCACCAATTTTCATGGGGATGGGGATAATGGTTGGGATCTTGTAATGAAAATAAAACTAGAACTAAAACTAAACCTAAACCTAAATTGAAGTAAATTATAATCAATTTTCTTCGATTTATTAACACAAAATCAAGCAAGAAGAACTCTTCAAAATAACATATTTAAGCATTTTCTTTAACCCTCTCAATAAACAAAATTATGATAATTTATAAAATTTCAAATATAAAATGATAATTTAATATTTTCCTGGATATTTCCATCATTAATAAATTGTCGATGATGAAGACTTATGGATAACTGTGTGTCACAATCATATGCTTGCCCAATGTTTCGGGTGAACCCTTCATGCATCTTCAGGGGCTTGAAGCTTACTAATGATTGGCTTGCCCATGCTCTCTCCAAATTCCTCACCAAAAATCTTTGTCCCTTTTCCGACCACTCTTCATCCTTCATTAAAGACATATAATTTCATCCAACAAATCAAGAACCTCAATCTTGATTAAAATGATATCATGGTTAGCTTTGATATTGTTTCCTTATTTACCAAAATACCTATCCCTGAAGCCATTGATCTCATTTCCAAGATTATTGACTTTGAAACCCTCAAACTTATCAAAATTTTCCTTACCACCAAGTTTTTCACCTTTGATGAGTTTGCTATGAACAAATCAAAGGCACAACCATGGGTTCATCCCTTTCACCCATTATGGCTAACTTTTTTATGGAACACTTTGAAACCTTAGCCATTGAGACATTCCACTTAAAACCTAAATTTTGGAAGCGGTTTGTTGATGACATCTTTTCTATTTGGTCCCATGGTCTTCCTAAGCTTCAAGCCTCCCTATCCCTTCTTAATCACATTCCCCCCACATTCAATTCACCATGGAACTTGAAGAGAATCATTCCCTTCCATTTCTTGATGTCCTTGTCTCTCACCTCCCAAATGGCTCCATCTCTCACCAAGTATATCGAAAGAAAAATCATACCGGTAGATATCTTCATGCCAACTACTCCCACCACAATCCAACTCAAAAGTATGTTGTGCTTAAAACCTTTTTTTGCGGAGCCCTTCAGATCTCCTCTTCTCAATCCTTTTCCATCGAAAAATCCCATCTTACCTAATTCCTTAAATCCAATGGTTACTCCTCATCCCAGATTAACAAATCCTTCCATTCGTCTCTCCACCCCCAACCTAAAACCCATTCCAATAACCCTCCCTTAGCCAAGCTAACCTTAGCTTATATTCAAGGGGATACTGATCATATTTCAAAAATTCTTTCTAAAAATAACATTAAGACCTTTTTCAAACCCCAGAAAACACTCAATCGGCTCTTTAGATGAGCTAAGGACAAAAACAACCCTATGCTAGGCCCGAGAGTTTGTGAAATTTCTTGTTCCTGTGGAATGTCTTACATAGAGAAAATTGGTAGATCTTTCAAATCTCATCTCAAAGAACATATGGCTAATGCCTACCACAACCACATTGCTAAATCCACTATTGCATAAAACTCCCATAATACCAAACATCTTATTAGTTTTGCTAAACCTAAAATCTTAACTTCTACACCATTCCATTCCAATCGAGTCATTAGGAAAGCCCTCAAAATTTGAAAGAACCCTAACAAATTTAATCAGGATGATAGGTATCTTTTAAGCGAGTCCTGGAAACCAACAATTCATTTAACACCAATCCCTAATTTCAAGTCCTTACTCCTCTTAACCCCCTACCCCTTCCCTATGTTCTTCCTCTTTCTCTCTTTTCCCATTCTCTTTTTTTTTTCCACCCTTTGATTGTTCCCTTCTATCCTCCTATAATATGTCTTTTCGTTTTCATTTTAATATTAGTTGTAATTTTTTTTATGAATTAGTCTACTCTTATTATTATACAAAAAAAGTTACAGCGAGGCAAGCCTCGAAGATTCTTGCCGTGAGTATGGCAATTGATAGAGTACTTCTCTCCATACTGACTATGGATTTAGCAGTGGACTTACATCGGAGAGCAAGACTTTCCTGAGTACTAACTTGTCCAAAAAAACCGTAAACTGACCAGGTTGCATTACCAACAGAGGTAGAACTTTGTTGAGTCCTAGCATGGACAGAACTGAAACAGACTCCATCATGAACAAAACTAAACCAATCGACAGCATTAACAAGACTGTGACAAAATCCAACAAGTGAAGTTGGCGTAGACCTAAAACCGGCATGGACACTGTGGAATGCAAAGGAGGTGAACTCCTACTTCGTCTGCAGGACCAAAAATGAGGCGAAGGCGTGTTCATTCGTCCACAGAGGTTGACGACTGCTCCTCGACAATCCTGCACCCATACTGCTCTGAGTCGCTGGAATCCGACTGAAGGATTGCATTTTTGGCCGGCTCGCTTGGACTTGCAACTGCTCCAAAGTTCACCATGGACTAGCTTCCTTGGCACTGGACGATAGCAGGATTGGCCTGCCTTTGCTCTGAAGAGGCTCTGGGTTGAGCCATGTTCTCACACTTCTCTATCGTTACTGAGACAATAAAAGAGGAATTCGCCAGGTTGCAAGGTATTTGGAAACAGGTGATGGGATGAGCGTTGCGCTCACAATCCTCATTTTGAACCCGCCCTTGACCTTTTCCCCTGCCCCTCCTGGACGCCGGGGACTCCAGCGCATCTGAGGAATGGTTCGAGGTAATGGAGGAGCATTGTTGGACAGCTCGTCCTCTTGAACCTCCCCGCCTACTAAGAAGTCTGAGTTGTTCACGCGACATGTTGAAGACCCAGGTAAGGTGACACGGGAGCGAAGGTGCAGTGAGCCTGGAAGGCAAAGAGGTGGAGGAAGAGAGGGGTGAGGAGCTAAAACGAAGGAAGAGACCAGAACAAAGGTGAGGGCAAAGATGAGTGAGCCTGCGACAGACGCTGAGACCCAAAGAGACAGAGGCCGAGAGACCAAATGAGACAGAGGCCGAGACCCAGTGACTAGAGCCGAATTGCTTATCCAAGCCAGCGGAGACGGGCTGTTATAATGGCGCAGTGAGTTGCCTGGAGCATCCACCACGACACAGCTGAGGATCTGTAACAAAATTGCGGGAGTAACAAGCAACAGGACTGCCATCGTGTTATGAACGATGAACTGCAGGAGGGAGTTGAATGCCGCATTCAATATATCTTTGCGGGGACTGCAAGTCGTCCCGTTACCCTTACAAGTGGCGGAACTGGGCTGCCACTTGCCCAGTTGGTGCGTCGTCCTCGTACAGCACCTCGTATCATACACCCGCAACCGGGGTCAAGTAATCCTGAAGCACCAGAGAAGTGCATTCCTAATGGAGTTGTGCATCATCTGAGTCGCTGAGAGTGCCTGAGAAAGGAGGGAGCTGTTGGTTGACCCCTTGGTTGGCCAATCTATTTGCTACCTTATTGGCAGTGCGTCTGACATGCTTGAAAATAATGTTGTGGGGGCGCCTTAGCCTTTCCTCCAGAGTTTCGAGTCTGTTGAGCAACCTCCAACTGGATTCTATCTTAGCTGCCGTGGTGCTTGCTTGAATCCTTATAGCTGCATTAATAAGGATAAGGGAGTCTCCCTCTACTTCTAGCGGGAATTTTTTTTTTGGTCTGCAATGCGCATCCCTTTCCACAAACCTTCCAGTTCTGCCACGTTGTGGTGTCTTTACTAATCGATCCATAGTATATATGCAAAGCTACTCCTTTGTCGTTTCTGAATACTCCTCCATAGCCAGCCGGCCCAGGATTTCCCTTAGCTGCCCCATCAAAATTCAGTTTGTAAGAGGATGAGGCAAGAGGGGACCATTGGAGAGGGGAGGCAGACCTAGTAGGGGGACAAGATTTGATATGGGACAAGCAGGACAAGTTGAGATTCCAGGAATTCAGGATGAAGCGCTCCTGATGAGAGTCCGACCAATCTGTATCTTGCCATGTTCGAATTGCCAGAGTTTCTTGGAGATTTTGCCTTAGGAGAAGCCAGAGTGTTTCTATAGGCCTGCTGGTGTTATTGAAGACTCTATTGTTCCATTCCTTCCATAAAATCCAGTAAAGAAAGCCTGGGATAAGGTTCCACAGCGAATTTAGTATAGGGCTATGGAAAGGGTGCTTGGGCCAAGTTCTTATTGTATCTGCTATGTCCCCCTGCCGATTTCCTGATCTTCTGTTACATTGATCAACTTTCTCCCATATCTGAAGAGCGAGTGGACAGGTCTCCATGAGATGCAGGATGTTTTCTGAGTGAAGATTGCAGTTGGGGCATCTTGAGGGGCCAATGAAGCCCCTTTTTTGTAGATTATCCCAAGTAAGGATACGTCTTCTACTTAAGAGCCATAGAAAGGTAGATATCTTGGGCCAGAGCCCGGATTGCCAAATCCAATCCCAGAGTAGCGTAACTGATATGCTTCCCTGGTGGTGAACATGCCTTTTGTTGTATGTCCGCATCTCAGTTTGTCCTGCTGATTCGAATGCTTGATTTTTCTATGACTTAACTCCTGTTCTATTTCTGTGTAGGTTTCTCCGTGCTAATTGATCTACCAGGAGCTGGTGGGTTTCCATTGTTTGAATTCTTGAAGCGGTTGTTGCTGCCAGAATTGATAAACATGAGTGAGGTTGGCTTGCTGCATAGAAGTCTGCTAGATTGGTTTGTGGAAGAGCGAGGCTGGCTTCAGTAGCTGCTGCCATGATTCCTCCCAAAACCTTGCTGAGTTGCTAGAGTGGATTTCCTAGAAGCTATGCTCTTGTATGAAGGCACTGTGAATTTTGGTGGCATTCCATATCATGGATCCTGAGATGCTAGGGCTGATTCTGATGAGTTCATCCCAGTGACTTCCTAGCGCATATTTGGCCTGCCAAAGCCACACCCAGGGAATGTGTGGTTTCGCTATCCAATTCCACCATATCCTAGCTCCCATTGTATTGTTGCTTTGGAGAGGATCCCTTAATCCTAGTCCACCATTTAATTTTGGCTGGAAGACGTCTTTCCAATTGACAAGGGCCCATTTCCTATTGAACCCGTGGAACCCCACAGAAAACTTCTTTGAAGATTTCAGATTGCCTTAAGAACCCATTTGGGAGTTGCCAAAATAGAGAAAAGATACAGAGGCATAGATTGGAGAACGGATTTGATCAGAATGAGTCTACCTGCTATGTTGATAGATCAGAATGTCCATGAGGAAAGTCTTGCATCCAATTTGTCAAGAAGCGTCCTCCAGGAAGCATGCTTAAGGGCTGAGACCATAAGTGGAGCCCCCAAGTATTTTGAAGGAAGCGCTGCTATGGAGAATCCCAGAATACGGGCAATGTTTTTTTGAGTGGTGACAGGGGTGTTGAAGAAGAAAATTTGGGATTTGGAAGCATTGATGGAGGTTCCCGAGGCTTTTGAGAAAAGAGAGAGCAAGGCTTTAAAGGCTTTTGCCTCTAGGGAAGAGGGATGACCAAAGAGCATTGTATCATCTACAAATTGTTGATGGGATAAAGGATGGAGACCATGAAGCGAGATACCCTTTAGAGCATGAGAGGAAATAGCATGGTGTAGGAGGTGGCTGAGTCCTTCTGCCATGAGGACAAAAAGGAAGGGGGATAGGGGATCCCCTTGATGAATACCCCTAGAGGGGCGGAAAGGCACAGATGGAGAACCATTGAGGAGGACCGAAAAGCAGGGAGAGGTAATAAGATTCATTATCCATCTTGTCCAAGTGGCATTGAAGCCGAAAGCCAATAGCATTTGATGAATATATTCCCAACTAAGTTTATCGAAAGCTTTGGACAGATCAAGCTTCAGAATCATACCTGGATTTTTTAGAAGTTTTAAGGAGTGGATCACCTCATTTGAAAGAATAATGCCATCCATTATCTGACGCCCTTCTACATATCCAGTCTGCTCCGGTAGGATGAGAAGAGGGAGAAGAGGTTTGAGTCGGTTCGTCACTACTTTGGAGATGAGTTTATAGATGACATTACAGAGAGCAATCGGCCTGTACTTGTCTGGCGTGTTTGATTCACCCCCTTTGGGAAATAATGCAATGAAAGTAGAATTGAGGGATGGGAGAATCCAGTGCATGGATCTTGATTCTTCCACTAATTCCCAGACCTCTGTGCTGATTAGCTCCCAGAACACATGAAAGAAGTTGGAGGTAAAGCCATCAGGACCTGGTGCCTTGCCATCCTTGAGCTGAGCCATCGCATCTTCTACTTCCTGCATAGAGACTTGTTGGAGCAACTTTTGATTGTGATCCTCCGTGATGATTTTGGGTATGTGCTGCGTGATAGATCGTATGGCCATTGCTCTGCTGCATGGTTGTTCCTTGAGCATTTCCTGAAAGTATTCTTTGAATTCCCTTTCAATATCTTCATGCATTTCTAATCTCTCCCCTTGACGGTTATTAATGAAGGCTATGTTGTTGTGCATTCATCGTTGTATGGTGGATCGATGGAAGAATTTAGTGTTCTTTTCCCCTTCCTTGAGCCACCTGATTCTGGATTTTTGGCGCCAAAGGATTTCTTCTTGTAGCCTTCGAGCTTCAATATCTGACCAGAGGATCTGCTCCTTATGCGCTAGTGCTTCTGTCCTACCCTCTAGGATAATGGTCTGTTGTAGTGAACACATTTGCTGCTGCAATTTTTTCCTAGTTTGCAGAATATTGCCAAATTGAGTTTTATTCCAGACTTTGAGAACTTGCTTGAGATTTTTTAGTTTCTGTTGAAATTGGAACATCTTGGCTCCTTCAGGGGGGTGTAGGATTTCCACGCTGCTCTGACCATTTCTTTGAAGTTGGGATTAGTAAACCAAAAGGCTTCAAAGCGAAAAGGTCGATTATATTGTTTACCTAGGTGTGACCATTGTAGCATAATGGGCCAATGATCAGATCCACCCTGAGGCAGGATGGAGGCATGAAAATCCCCTCTTAAATGTATGGCGTTGTCCGAGATGAGGAAACGATCTAACCTGGAGGCAATATTCTGAATTCCCCTGCGTTTGTTTGTCAAGGTGTACGTACCATTTGAAGTCTGAATGTCCATGAGCTGATTACTTTGAATAAATTCTTTGAAACCAATGCTATCACCTTCTAACTTCGTTCGACCTCCTTTTTCTCCTCCAGAGTCGTTATAATGTTGTAGTCACCGCCGCTGATCCAGAGGGGGTACTGTCTATTAGAGTTAAGAACTATGAGTGTATCCAACAGCGCTAGTTTTTGATGTAAGACTTGCGGGAAGTAAACATTAGTGAGAAGACCATGAATGTTCGTCCCAATGAGATGGAATGAGGCTTGGATGAAAAAATGAGTGGCGTGAAAATCTTGAAGCGTGAGGACCTGCGGGTTCCAAGCGATTGCTAGTCCACCGGAGGCTCCTGATGCATCCACTGAAACTGAGCTACTACCTATCCATGCTTTGTTGAGGATCCTTTCTAAGGCCGCATTATTACTTTTTGTTTCTTGAAGAAAAAAAAAACTAAGGAAGGCTTTTCTTGCTGAATCAAGTTTTTTAACATTCTATGTTTTGAGGGGTTGTTGAGCCCTCGAATATTCCAGGAGATGAGCTTCATGAGGAACAGTGGGGTTGGGGCTTGTAGAACTTCGCCAACTTTGGGAATCTCCCAGATTCCATTAAGATTTCTCCTATGATGATGGTCCTTTGCAGATCAGTTTTGCGCCCTCTTTTCTTTGTTTCTTTTAGGATTTTCTTTCCATCCCAGGGACTTCTAGCTTGTATACCTAGACATTTATTATGTTGAGCTTTGGTTAGAATGCCTTCCAGTCTGTCGATTTCCCATGGAGGTATTGAGTTGTACTCTTTCTGCTTGCATGCTGTTTCCAATTTGAGGATATCCAGTCCTTCCAAGCTAACATTCTTTGGATCTTCCTCCATTGTTGTAGGGGTATTCTGGCACTCCCCTGTCATGTTATCTTGTAAACTTAGTGCGAGAGCAGCATCAAGCTCCATAGCCGAAGGCTGCATGTCGTCTTCTATAGCAGGTTTCTTCGAGACAGAGGAGATTAGAAGGCTTGAAGGATCAGAGGATGATGGAGGCGAAGTGGATTTGAGATTTTGTGAGGGAGATGGGTGAGATGGGGACGCCTGAGGATCATCATTTTGCTTTTTTGAAGAGGCTTGAGAAGTAAGGATTTGGAATCTGTTCTGAGTTTCGGGCTTTTTAGAGATGGAAAGAGCAACAGGATTTTTCTTAGCATGCCTACGGCGGTTGGGAACTTTGATAAAACCTTCAGAATCTTTGCTAGCCTCATTAGCAGGATTCTTGATCTGAATGTTCAGAGGGCAATCCCGGAAAAGATGGCCATGTTCATGGCATTTGCGGCATCGAAAAGGAATATGCTCATAGTTTAATGGTTGAATCCATTCAAAATCATCATGGAAAAGACTTACCGAATCTGTAAGAGCTTTGGTTAGATGCATCTGGACTCAAATCCTTGCGTAGGAAGTATATCTTCGATTTTTGGTTTCCTCTGCCACTTTGATGAAAACCCTGATACTATTGCCTATGTCCTTTAACGTTTCCTCTTTCCAGTATTCTGAGGGTAGGGAGTACATTTGTATCCACACTGGAGCTTGACTGAGATCTTCTGTATCTGGGTTGAACCTGGGTTTCCAATCTCGAAGGTAAAGACCCGAGGAGTTGAAAAAATACGGACCACCCTCAAATATGCGAGATTTGTCCTCCAAGCAGTAGAATATTGCAGTGAAGAAGCCTTTGGGGCCAAGTAGCAAAGTGACTTGTCCTTTGGGCTTCCATTTTGAAACTATCCAACCCTGTAGGGCTTTTTCGGTTGGCCAGAAGCCAAGAAATTTTCCGATGAGAGCGTGGTCCTTCATGTATTGTATTTCACCGTTGATTCGATGGCTGGGGAGCTCAACTTTGATTCGTTCTGCTGTTTTTGGAATGCAAGTAGCCGAAGTCGCCTTCGGTTGTGACGCCGGTAGCTCTGGATTCACCCCTTGGTCGTTTGCATCCTTTTCACGTGCTGCTAAATGTTCAGCTGCAGTGTCAGTGGGTACTGAGCCCTGATCCGTGCCTGAAAAGGCACCTGGAGGGAACCGAGAGGCAGCAGGTCTGAAAATGTCAGATGATAGGTCATTTGGAGGAGGGGGGGAAGATCCCGCCCCTCCCATGGGAGCTTCCATGGCGGAGAACTTACCAGGTATGCGAAGGGTAGAGCGTCGGCGGCACAGAGAAGGTAGGAGATCAGTTTGAAGCGTAAGGAACAGAGCTGAGCATGCGCGCAGAGCTCAGAGCCTAGGGTTTTATTCTTCACGACCGCGATTCTTCTAAACTTAATCTATGCTTATAAAGATATTACTAAATATTATAATTATATTATAAAAGAGAGTGTACAACAATTTTCATATCGCATCAAATCAAAATGCAGAACTATATCTATACACATTTGAAATGTCTTACTCTAATAAAAACATGTCACTTTATCACACTTCCCAAAATGCATAAAAATCTCATAAATTCAAATAGTTTTTTTCCCTCTGCAACTCTCATTCCCATTTTCTTTTTTATCTTTAAATAGGGTTCATTCCCATTTTCTTTTTTATCTTTAAATAGGGTTTTCTTTTTCACTCTCTTTCTCATTTTCTTATAGGCTTGCAAAAATGCTTCCTATAAATGCATAAATATCCAATTTGTGCAGTGTTCACGTATTTCTTCCTGTTTTTCATATTTTCATTAAATTTCTTTTTCATCTTTAAATAGGATTTTCTTTTTCTAGGTATGCAACTCTCATTTTTATTTTCTTAAAATTAAAAAAAAAAACTTAAAAATCAAAGTATATTAATATTAAGAAGATGGCATTTCTTGTAAATAAGTTAACTAATAATCTAAAAGGGATTTTGCGATTTCCGATATTGTCCTTTTAAATATTTTGAATATAAAATACAACAAAATTAAATAAAAATAGTAATTGTTACCAATATATATTTATAATTAATAATATATTATCTAAAATTCATTTTAATATAGATGTTGTTGAGAGGATCAAATCTTTGAGTGCCAACCTCATTTAAAGTGAAAAACGATTTTTCCTTCTTACCTTCATAAATACAAAGTTAAAATAAATATAAAATAGTATAAATCTGGTATTACTCATTATTAACATATTAATATTAAAAAGTCAATATAAGATTAAATATATACTAATATTAAAAAAGTGCAATGTTTCGAAAAAACGATGTTCGAATCAGAATAAGGGTGATCTAATTGATTAAAAAACAAATATTCCGTGTTAAGAGCATGTGTGAATCATTCTTAAGGGAGCTAGCAATATGAGAAAATGTAACCTCCCTCGGTAAACCTCGCGTAAAAATACATAAGATTAGAATTTTTTGACATTACTAATATGTAATATTCCCAATAACTTATTCCATATTCCTTAACTAACCATTAGGTAAATCATCATCATTACATAAAGTAACATTAGAAATGGAATTACAAGTCACATAACGTAATAACCATTGTTGTAGCATATTAACATAAAGCTCCCTATTGTAACGTTACATTGTTATCATTGTCCATTTAATTAGGTTAGTGAATCACATATTTGATGATGTAAGTGTCAATGTCATGTAATGAAGCAACATTATTAGAATGACATAATAGGAAAACATGTCAATGGACACCAATATACCCTAGAAACCTCATAGGGAAAAACCAAAAAATGTTTATTTTATGAAATGTTTTATGAGGGTGTTCACCCCTCACTTAATAGCAATAAGAGAGTCCATCCCTTGATCATTGTTAGAAATTTTACAAAGAAATATCATCTTAAATTCAAACATATCTAACTAGGCCATTACATTAATCATGATATCATTTACCCCATTGTCCCTTGAGCACTATGTCTTTGTGGCATGGTTGTTCCTTACAGTGAGTTATCTTACGTTTGATGATCCCTCAATTTGCATGGAACATTAGTTCATTGTCCACCATAACGTTAAATATAGTCCATCCTTTGAATAACTCACAATGATTTACTACAATTACTAGCGTCAACAAACTTTGAAATCATGAATTATATAAAATGTTCATTTATCAAACACAAATAATCAATCTTTACTAATTATGCTTTAAAGATATATTCATGTTCCACTTTCTTGCACATGCATAACAATGATAAAATATGTCTTTGATTTTTTCTTTTACCCACATCCTCAAGTGCACAATCAATTTCTAACACATGCATAAGTAAAATGTATGAAGATTATTGAGGCATTCCTTTTATTGACACCACACATGAATTAATAAAAATAGCATAATTATAAAATATATGTATTTAAACTTGCATGTGTATAGTTATGAAACATGTCTAACCATCCAAATCCCACATGCATAAAGTAAAACATATACAGATCACTAAGGCATGTTTATTTATCCCTACTTCACATATGTCCTAGGAAAGGGAAATAGTTACATTTTACTCCTACGGACAAGAACACAATAATATTTAAGAGGATCATCATGGTTATCACTACCTCTTCACACAAGAAGAGGGAAATATTTTCAAAAGATAAACACCACAATAACTATTATCTCTTATATATAACAACACATTAATTTCCAAAAAAAAAACTGCCACAACTACCCATATTTTTAAAGAAAAACTAACACATAAGCTATGATCTTTATGCATGTAAATACATATTATTTTTCCAAAGGAACTTATCCCAATAGTTATTATCTTAATGCATATAAACACATATTATTTTAACGCAATAGCTATTCTTTTTGTACATGCAAATACATATTTCTTTTCCAAGAAATATAGCACAACAACTATTCGTGTTGTACATGCAAATACATATTTCTTTTACAAGAAATTCTAACACGATAGCTATTATTTTTCTACATTCAAATACACATTTTTTTACAAGAAATTATAACGCAATATCTATTATTTTTGTGCACGCCAAAACATATTTCTTTTTCAAGAAAATATCCTGGCATCTTTATCTTTTTATGAGCAGGATTCACATGCATTCTACTTCAAAAAAATATCATGGTTTCTTTTTCTTTTTTTGTGCAAGTTTCACATGCATTCTTTTTTAAGAAAACAAAAAAACTAGCTTATTTTTTTATGAAAAAGATTCATATGCAGTCTTCTTCAAAATAACAAAGCTAACTTCACTTTTTAATCTTCCCAATGAAATTAACCAAGTTAACGTAAATTATCTTCCATTTGATGATTGGAATTTGTTGTGCGGCCTCTTCTATAGTGTCTCCTCATCTTCTTTTCTCTAGATAACAATTGAAAACAACAAACAATGCCAAACTATTGAAAAATACGAAAGGTTATCTTGTTAATATTTTTCGCAAATCCTATAGCATAGGAATCATTGGATTCAGTTTGATCCAATGTCTAACTAGTAAGACTTCCTATGTTTAGGCAGTGGTAGCAACAAAATCTTATATTGGGAGGATAGACACTATGTAAATACACACATGAGAACTCAACCATCAGTGAGCATCATGTTCGCACACCATGGCTAGTAGACATTTGTTTTCATGGGTTTATTATCTTTGTACATAACCAAAAATACATCACACATATCTTGAATCAGTGCAAACTAATGTTACTTTACTACCTCACACAAGAAAACGTATTAAAATGAGGAATCTGAACTAAAGGTCTCTTTGCTATGATTTTGCACATTTTTTGCATCCGCGGACGACCAAAACAAAACACACAAATGTTCCCCTCAACAAAAACATTCTTCTCAACACAAAGATTCCCCCAATTTTATGTTAATCACACCCTTTTTCCAAAGCGTAGACCTATGGTGAATAAAGAATGAAAAGGGTGGTTATCAAGAATCTTTTAGTTTTAACTGATTCTTGATACTCAATATTCATTATTCATATTAAATTAGTAATATTTTCACAATATATAGATACATGAGCTTTTACGTCTAGGGATATTACATACTCTCCCCCCTAAAGATAACATTGTCCTTGGTGTTCATCCTTCTTCTTTTCATCCTCATTACATGTTTACCCAATTTGTATCTCCCACTGGAAATTTTCATTTTCATTTAGATTGCTTTTATCTCTTACAATCGACTTTTTGGATCATCTTTCAATCATGACATCTATCTCAGAACAACCAAAATAGGATCCTTCCCCTTCAAAATGAAGTATTTTATTTCCCTGAAATACCAATAGGTAAAAGCAATTATGTTTCATTTATAATCATAAACATTTGCAGCTACAAAAAATATTCAATTTTTACTTTCAATCATTTATCCATTACTCAGTTTCATAAAAACAAAGCAAAGTCTATTTACCAACTTACTTTTGCTTGTCAATACTCTTGGAAATCATGGCCACTTCACACAATAATTTTAACTAGAGGTGGTTTATTAGTTGTGGCAAGCACTCTAAGAGTGGTTCATCATCCCGATAGCAAGCACCTAGGGTGGTTTAACAACCTCCATGGAAGCACCCTATAGCATATGACCAACAAATCTAACATAATAACATTAATCACAACATTTTTAATCAAATTATATTTAGAATATTTTTAACTATCAGTAATTTATCATAGTACATATGCAAGTACTCAGAGAGCACCTAACTCTCTAATAATCAAAATGATCAAAGTTTTCATAATTTCCAAAGTGCTTACTATCTTAGTACCTATAAAAGACATCCACAAGACTGATAATACAATAGAAGAACTAAACTTCTATGTATAATAATAATACATTGTCCTAAGAACCCAAATGCCACCAATGTGTGGGTGAGGAACGTCCAATCCAACCTATCATAGGATTTGGATAGGTTGGGTTTCACCAACATGCCCTGCTTCCTCGTGCTCTTCAGAGAATGAATTATCTCATGTGCCACTGTGCTTCCATCGAGGATTTGTATTCCTAGCACAAGTCTAGATTATTATGGGCTGATGATGTGTTGAAGTAGGGTCTTAAGCCTTCAAACGATGCTAAAGGACATGATTTTGTAGATCACATTGAACAACACAACGGCCTGAATCTACTAGGGTCATCAACCACGTTCCACTTCAAGACTATAGTGAAAAGGGTGGCATTCAATTTTGACTAGATTTGTTTTTGATTTTGGGATTCTTCTATCATTTCAATGATATCCTTACCAAGGAAGTGCCAACATCCCTTGTAGAATTCCTAGGTGAACCCATTCGGGTTGGGGGGCTTATTGTTTGGAAATTATGTCACAACCATCTCAACCTCCTTGAATGATATTTCTCTTAATTGGGATTCATTTTGTTCATTTGTTATCAGCCTCAAAATGTTCTCTGTCACTGGGCAATGGCCTCAATTCTGTCTTGATCCCCTTCTGATAGAAGGCCCAAGAAGAAGGAGAGAAGCCCATTCTCCATATCCTTGTGAGTTACTACTTGATCTCCACTCTAGGAGGTTAGAAAGAAGATTCTATTATGTGGCGGTGGTTGATCATGGAGAGGTGGAAGAAGCGGGTGTTCCTTTCCCCTTCTCTCAACCATTGGATGTGGGATTTTTGTCTCCGTATAATTTCTTATTGTTTTCGTCGCTCCTCGATCTCCTAGATGAGATTTCCTTCATCTTCCATGAGGGCCTATAATCTCCCTTCAAGAATGACTTGTCCTTATATATCTTCCATGTTGTCCTCCAAATGCTTTTTTTTCTTGTCTATGTCCCCAAGGACTTGTTGATTCTAGACTTTGATGTTCAGCTTCAACTCTCTTAGTTTCCTTTGGAATGTTGGCATCCTATTATCTCCCTGCACTATAATATCCTATCACCATTGTTCCAATTTGTTTATAAATTCTGAGTATCGAAGCCAGAAACTTTCAAAGAGGAAGGGTTTGTTAGCAGGGCGAGATCCCAGGTCAGTCTCTAATTTGATGGGCCAGTGGTATGACCCCATACTTGGAAGAGTCTTAGCCTCAATATAGATGTCCCTCACCAAAGCCTCCTAATCTATCCAGCTTGCTTGCAATTTTTTATCACCCTCCCCTCCTATTGTTCCATGTGTGAACACCATTCCAAGTCTCTACTTTATCTAGTCTTAATTCATGGATGGTGTCATTAAATAGTGATAAACACGAATCCAGACGTCGCAACCCCCCCATCTTTTCCTTCCGATTACGGATCATATTCAAATCCCCCCTACTGTCCAACAAGCATCTAGTAGGGATTCCTTTGACTTTCTGAAGTGCTCCAATAATTTTTGTTTTTGTGTTGCTATGGAATGTCCATATACTACAGTTATAGAAGACCACTCCTTAGACCCCAGGGAATGAAACTTGCCCATCATGTTATGCCCTATAGCCATCCAATCCTGGAATAGCACTCGATTTGGGTCCCAGAATATGACCAATTCCCCTGTTGTCTTGTGGTCGTTAATGGCCATTACCTCACAATCCCTCCAATATTTATGGCTTATTCCTTCTATTCTATCACCTGACATTTTAGTTTCTTGTAGCAGCATAATCTCTAGTCTCTCCTTAATGATTTTTTGTTTGAGATAATAGAGCTTACGTGTATTGTTTAAGCCCCAGATGTTCCATGATACCATATTCATTAAGTAAGGTGAAGGGTTGGGGGGTAATACTCGTGAGTTGGCTCATTTGGCCATGGTTAAGTAAAAATTCCCCTCCTTTATTCTACATTTCTCTTGATGATTTACACCTATTCTTACCAAGTTTGTCTACCTTGTCGGATATGCCTGAGGGGGCTTGAGGTGACCCCTTTGTTTTCTTTGGCTTACATTATTTCGCTCTCTTATGAGCTTGGCTAGCCTAGCGCACCATTGGCCAAACAAATACCAAAAGTGCACTAGTTGATTAGAGGGCATGTCCTTGACATCGACCTTAACCCATACCTGGAAGAATTCCAATATGGTTTTCTCATTGGTTCTCAATCTATTATATTTCTCCTTGACTTCAAGGATTTTGCGAGTGTGGAGTAGGATCTATTTGAGCTTTCATTCTTCCTCAAAATATTCTGGTGTTTTTCATTTTAGATTTGTTTTCTCTATTGCCTTATTTTTCAGTTGGCCTATGTCTATTAGCTCGACCGCCATTTGTTTTGTCTGGCTCTCATTATTTCCATGGATTTCCATATTCTCCAAGATTGTAAGGGGGTTATTGTCCTTTACCTTTTACACCTTTGTTGAGTCTATATCTTGCTATGGCGATGTCAACTTCCCTGAATTTAATTGTGAACCTTGGAAATTATGTTGCGTCCTAATCGAATTCACTTAAGTACCTTGGTAATTCAACTGATTTTTGGAAGATTTACTTTTGTGCAGGCCAATGGTGTAAAACTCCTCCTCATCCTTTATCTTTTTAACCTTTTTCTCCCCTACTATTGTGAGTGGACAATGCTTGAAAAGGTGACCATATTCATGGAAGCGACGACATTTAAATGGCACATGCTCATAATCAAGTGACTGGGTCGAGATCGTATCTTGGTATTCTAGATCTATAGACTCTGTTAAGGGTTGGGAGATTTTCATGTGAACAAATATCTGGGCATAGGATGCCAGTCACCTTCTCTTTGTAATCTCTGATATCTTCACTAATTCTCCTATGGAGTTGTCAATTCCTTTGAGTATATCGGGTTCCGAGAAGTCTTTTGGCAGGGAGAAGAGGCAGAACCATATTGGAGCCACTAAGAACTTCTCTTTCTCCATATTATAACATTCCTCCTAGAAGTGAATGAATAGCCCTACGTTGTTCATGAAATACGACTCATTCTCAAAAACCCTTTTTCGGTTCGTCATATCTACGAAGATGACTGTAAAAAATCCTTTGGTTCTTAACCTAAATTCCACTAGCCCTTGTGGATTCCATTTTGCCAAATCCATTAAAGAATCCCTTTTTTCCTTTTGCTAAATCCCCATGAACTAACAAATGATGACATGGTCCTTAATGAACTTGCGGGTCTTCTCCAATCGATTATTTGGGATCATAAATTTTGGGTTTTGTACAACTTTTGGAAGGAAACGCCCTTGAGCTTTGGCTTGCCATTGGGCTCCAATCATAGGTGATTATGCTTCCTACTTTCTCCAATATGTCATACTTGTGTTACTGTGCATGACCTTGTGGGCTTCGTTGACTACGTTTTTATAGGAGGAGCAACCATCCACGCCCCCCGCTCCCCCCCCCGGACACTTTGAGGGGTCACTCATTGGTCATCAGTGCAACTTCCATAGACCTCACACGACCCCGAGGCTTGATGTCGAATTCAGCGAATTGTTGCCGCTTGCAACGAAATACCACCACCTAGAAAATTCTGAAACCCTCCAAATATTCTAATTTATAATATTTTAATGTTATAAAGCTTAATTTTTACTTAAATAATTATTGCAATTATATGACAATTAATATTAATATTAAATCTCTATCATACATCTAATAATTATTAATGTAGTTGATAGATGTCTATCAACCACATTTACTAATGTGATTATGCATGTAATTATTAAATACTTATCAACATATATCAACCACATTTATTGATATAATTGTGCTATATTTATATAAATTTAAATCTAAAAATTAAATTTCATTAATATAATATTTAATATTAAAATAAATTTCTATTATCTATATTAATATTAAAAAAAATAACATTCACTAATCCAATAACTCAACTAAATATATTTTTAAAATCTGCGACTGCTCATTATTAATATATTAATATTAAAAAAGTGAATATAAAATTAAATATATTAATATTAAAAAGGTAATGTTCCTCAAAATCATGTTCGAAACACTTTACGAGCGATCTGAATGTTTAGAAAACAAATCTTACCGATTAAGAGCATGCGTAAAAAATAAGATCCAACATGTACATATGCAATTCGGCAATACTCTGTAGTTTTCATGAGCTCTGCTGATAGAACAATTCGGCTCACTGAGTCCCACTTCTCTGCAACTTGTCCATTTCATGGCATGGTAGTAAGAGATACTTCCCTTGCTTTGTTCACTATAATTGTGAGAGGAGGCAATTTTGGGAAATTCTCAATTTTTATTTAAAATTTAATAATAAGTTAATGTAAAATTGAATTATAAGTTAAGTTTATAATGCGATTTTTTGGAGATTCCGGTGACGGAATCCGGTGGAAGAAATGAGGTTAAATCTTGATTTTTTGTTCGAAAAAATACTTGCGTGGAAAAAGAAAAGACTGCAACGCAAATATACAGCCATGGCCTTTATTACTAATATAATTAATACGAGCAATCTAAATCACTACAACAAATCACATGTTACAACACTCAGGAACCATGGCATTCTGCTCATGTGTAATAAGAGCAACTACTTGTAGACTCACTTACATATCAGGTGCAGATCAACTTATCCATAGACGAGGCCAGACACGACCTTTTCAAGGGTGGGATGAATTTAAGTTATAGAGATGGGAAGGCAGGCGAGGTCAGGCCATTGCAACAAGAGTGTATGTTTTAGGAGCTGTTAGCTCAAACACTTAGTCCATGTCCAACCGCTTACTTAGAGTCTTCATGCGACGGACGTAGCCCTGGAGATCAGCCAGGTGAGCCACGGTATAAAGTCTCCGATATTAAAAACCTCATTCAGCACGAACAACGCTTCCAACATCTCCTTGAATTCCTTGGACCTCATCTTGTTCCCCACTTCCTTGTCCAAATGCCTTCTTCCCAGCACCATCTGGGAAATTATATTATTGCTCATAGTATAGGTCTCATCCTTGATTTTTACAGGGAGGCGCAACTGGCCAGTTTGGAACATTGAATCTATCATATGGGCCACCTCTTCTATTCCGATGCGCGCTTGGCACTCAAGAGTGTTAGAAATTTTTTACATTGAGGCAGAGGAGAGGAGAGGAGTTTTGTTCAGAATTCGGTTGCGGTAAGGAAATCACAACTAATTTTCAGTTGCGGTAAGATAAGTCTTATGGTGCGGCAAGGGTATCGCAATTACATGTAGGTATAGAGTAAAAGAAAATGGTTGCGGTAAATCTAATCATAAAAATTTAAGACCACATCACAACATAACATACTTTTGATTATAATATAAAATGTAGGAAATTATATTGGCTTGATAAATTGGAGGCTGTTGTGTTAAATTTTCATGTGTCCACCAATATTTCTTCCACTATTTTCTCTTCAATATCTCATTGACTTTTACCCTTCCTCTCTGTCTCTAACTTTCCCAACACCCTCTCTCTCTATCTCTAACTTTCCCAACATTACAAATGACTTTTACATCCATATTTATGTCAATCTACAAATTTGACATTAATACATACAGAGCAAATAATTAATACCGAACATGAGGAATTTTACATAGTATTTTGTGGAGTGTGGACAACAGTGACAGAGTAAATACTTACCCATATTTATTTACTAAACTTCATTAAGTGTTTTAAACTCTCTGTCGTGTTGCGAAATAGTCATCATTGTACTTCTGGCTCTAACTTTGGTCCTTCCCCTGCCAACAAATCACAACCTATACTTCTGACAAACTGCGGTTAATGTTTTTAACATGGTGGTTAGGATTATTATTTCCAACAAAGAGTTCCACTAAGTAAATTTTCCCGGTGAAGCGCCAGTGCTCTCCCGTAGGGAGACTGGGTGATGTTGGAGGAGTGGATTATTATTTCCAACAAAGAGCTCCACGAAGTAAATTTTCCTAGCGAAGCGCCAGTGCTCTCCAAAGGGAGACCAGGTGATATCGGAGGAGTTGTAGAGCGTGTATTTCCCAACGGTGACCTGGGATCGGGACAAGAATGTGAGGTCGTTTCTCGCGAGAAACTCTCGGGCCATCTCAGTCGAGGAGGTGATCACGCAGGGCATGGATACGAGTTTCATATACATGAGGATCCGAGTTTCATATACATGAGGAGGCCGTATGTTTTGGAGAGTCGATCCTGCGATCTGTGGGGTAGTTTCCCCATGAAATTCAGGTTTCCGATTATGGGCCAAGCACGGGGACCGGGAAGCAATTTAGCAGAGGGATGAAGTCGCCTGTAGATCAAGCAAACGGATACGATTGGCAGCAGAAGATAGGCGAGCATTGGCATATCTGGATGAGGAAACACCGATAGTAAATCCATTGAAAAAGCAGAAAATTGTAGTTGCCGAGGGCGTTGAGGTGATGTGTGGTATTACAGTAAGGCGGGTTAGCGGTGCCACTATATAGCTGAGCACCAAAACCATTTGGGCGTCAGGGTCATCATTGATTGAGACTAAACAATTTCTCTCATTTCATACCTTTCGGTTCATGTGGTTCTTGTTCTGGATGTTACAACCTATTGGAGACCATGCAGCGGCTCTGTACCACCTGTCTGACAATTGACATGATATTTATGGATGTCTATATAATTAGAATAGAACAAGGTTGGAATTTCAGAAGAGTTATCACTCTGATGGTTTTCACGCTTCAAAATGACCTTACACTGAGTAATTTTTCAAATTCCATTTTTGATTAGGGAACATCCAAGGTTATCCATCGAGGCTTACAATACTTTTGTTTATCCATTTTGTTTAATTAAATTAATTATAGTGTTTCACATGAGCATGTTTTTTTAAGAGGGATAAGATAAAATGTTAGTGATAAGATAAAACGTTTTAATATAATAATACAATTTTAGTGGGCCTAATTGTTAAGAGAATGTGTTTCTTCCTAAATGGTTACAAGTTCAAAACGAGAGGGCTAGAGTATGTATGTATGTCTTCGTAGTCAAATCACTGCATAGTTTCATTTTATTATAAAGTGTTTTTTGGTAAGTTGAAGGTTTGGCTAGCTCGTTTGATGGATGAAACAACGCTCTTTTGAAATAGTTGAATTCTTAAAGGGGGCTTCCATCCTCAATCCTTCTTCATAATGTCTAAATTTGACACTGATAACTACTAAACCCCACTCAAACCCACTTATCTACACCTCATGTATAAAAACTACTAATTGATTATGATGATGATGGTGGTTAATGTCCACTGAGACCAAACTTTGGTCTATAGGACCTAGAGAAACAAATTATTTAGTTTGATTTAAGGTTTTATTTCCATGCTCAAAAAGCTTGAAGAGAAGCCTCCTAAGCTCACTGTAATTTTGACATTGTAAAAGGCTAGGAAGGTCAGTATTGCCACAAATATTATGCAACTGAGATCTAATGTGGTTGTACTTGGGGCACTCTAAGAGGAAGTGGTTTTCATCCTCAATGTTCCTATTATCACAGAGATGGTATATTCTTTCCGTCCATGGTGTTTTAGGAACCGTCCAACGACTAGTTTCACTATGGAGATGATCCAAATCGGATCCACAAAAAGACTGTCAAGAACCTTGATTGTATCGAGTTGAACAAATCCTTGAAAATTCCAAAACACCATAAAAAAACGCTTTGAATGAGTGGCAATGGCTGCCAACATGGAAGGACGAGGACCTCGGTCAAAGTGCGATGACCGAGGCCCATGGAGACTGTGCACGAGGTCAAAATAGCCCCTGGGAGCCCCAGATCAGGAAAAGGAGGTGATTTTGATGTGCATCGCTGGGCAAACAGGGACTAAATGGGGAAGCCTTAAGCCCTTGGTCACATTGGGAGCTCGAGAACCGTAGGTGGAGAACAAAAAGCGCTAAAGGACAAAGGTGGGACCCACGCTCTGGAAAACTGACGGTTTTGATTGGGGTTCCCTTGAATGGTAAGACGTTATGGAGGAGAGCGGAGCGATCCCACTCAGTGATCGATGCGTGGTAGTGGAGGTGAGAGAAAAACTGTCGTGATCGCACACTATCGATTGATAAAGTCAACCGCACTCGACGTGCATATGACGTTAGATCTGGAGGAGCCCAGATTGAATGGCTGAGATTGCACCCGATAGAAAGAAGCGGAATCGATAGGGAATTAAGCCGCGATTTAAATGGATTTAGAATCTGTTTGACCACCATGGTGGAGAAAGAACGTATCCATGACATAACTGAAGAAATGAATCGATGAGTAGGCTGGCACTGCTTCGACGGGGACATGTGGCACTTTCCAAGCGTTCATGCTAACGGTGAACAGGGAACTCCAAGCGCAGCTACAGAAGGAGAATCGATGTAGGCGGGAGAGGAAGCGCACAGGCATAGGGATTGAATGGTTAAATCCATGAACAGAGGCAGTCGGAAAAACAAGAGAGAAGAGGATTGAGAAAAGTCCAAGCGACCAAGAGAGACAGTGAACAGTGAACCCTGAGAGGAGGGCTGAACACAGAGAATAGTAAAGCAAGCAGAGGAAGATAGAGGGCCGAGTTGATCACAAACAACATCGAGCACCAGAGAGCTTGAAGATTCAAGCCTTCCCATAGAGGAATCTGTCCGGACTGAGCATCACATTTAGCTCTTTCCACTGTAGACCAAGGGTCACAGAGCTGGTAGGAAGAAAAAGAGTTTGTGAACTCCGAGTGGCTCGGGGAATCCAAGAACCACCCTACCTAGCAAAATCTGCTTCAGGAGAACTCACATTGAGTCCCTGTATTATAATTTCTTTGCTGTAAGACACAATAAAACAAGGCCACCACTGAAGCTGGACCGGAGACATAGCCTTGGAGAACAAGGTGAACTCCTTATTAAAAAAAATTTGTGTCTTTGTGTTGCTTACTGTATTTCTTTGCTGTCTTTCCACTTAAATGTTTGTGTATTGGCAATCTGATCGATCCATTGTTTCAATAACACTGAACACACACCAACACATGAGTCTGTAATACCTTTTGTTTAACAAATCTTTAACTGAGGTCACTCATAGGGTGATTATCAGATCAAGTGGTATTAGAGCGCTAGGTTATAAGGTTAGACAAGCTTGTGTTGGTTTAGCTGTGAATGCTCACTAGATCAAAGCTCAAATTAGGAGAAGGAGAGTTGGTGGAAACTAATCCTGAAATTGGGAGAGTCTACTCTCGGAAGACAATGTCAGAAGAAGGTTCTATAGGGCCAGACCCTCAATTCATAGAAAGTTTCCTAGCTATAAATTCTATGGTAGAAGAAATGTATAGGGACTTTAGAAAGCATAAGGATGAGGATTCATCAGGCTCTAAACAAGATAAAGAAGAAGATGAATCTCACTCCCATGACCACTCAAAAGGAAAGGGAAAAGAAGAAATCTTTCCTACACCTCCTAGTAGCCCTATGCATAAAAAGAAAGAATCTTTGATTAAACTAGATGTTAAATTTGATTTGCCTATATATGATGGAGAGCTAAATGCTGAAAAGTTGGACAATTGGATTAGACAAATTGATGTGTATTGTAGAGTATAGAACATAGACTCAGACAAGAGTAAGATTCAGTTGGCAAGCCTACGCCTAGGAGCCACTGCCTTGGTTTGGTGGGAAGCCAGAACCCAAGCTGATATGAGGAAGCATGTTAAAACCATCTCTGTCTGGAGTGAATTTGTTGTTGCCATCAAAAAGTAGTTCTATCCATTGGCCAACATGCAACAAGCCATGATGAGTTGGCAAACTCTTTGGCAATTGAAAGGGAAAAGTGTGCAAGGGTATACTCAAGAGTTGAGAAAGAGAGCATTGATGTTGGGCATCACATTAGACTCACCTGAAACTCTTTTGAAGTACATTGGTGGTCTACACAGCTACATGAGGCATACCATCCTCATGTTTAATCCCACTCGTATAGATGAGGTATTTGTACAAGCTACTCATCTAGAATCTAGAGGAAAGAATGGAAATCCAGAAGTTGGGGGATCATCCCAACCAACTGTAAGAAAGAGCAAGGAGAAAAGAAAGTAGAAGTGGAAAGCAAGGAAGGCTAACACTGCAAAAAAAGGCAAATCTTCATGCACTCACTATAAAAAGGAGGGGCACGATGATGAGCATTGTTGAATTCTGCATCCAGAGCTGAGACCTAAGAAGTCCGAGGGCAAGAAGAAGAATATTGTTGCAGCTATTCAGAAAGATTTGGGGTCAGACTCGAGAGATGAAACAATCATTGTAGCCACAGGTATAAAAGGTAAGAATTCTGAAGCATCTACTAGTAATTCTGCTCAATGTGTTATTGATGAAGAACATGAGAGAAAAAGGCATGAGCTTTTCCATATTCGAGTTATTTCAAAAAATCAAAAGATTGATACTTTGTTTGATAGTGGCTCACAAGTAAATCTGATTTCTGAAGCAATTGTAAAGAAATTGGAATTATTAAATAAACCTCATAAGAAACCATACCCATTAGGTTGGTTGAATGATAAAGCACAACTACAAGTGACTAAACAGTGCAAACTCAAGTTTTCTTTTGGGTCAGGATTTGTAGATGAGGTTGAGTTAGATGTAATTCCTTTGGATATATGTGGAATTGTTTTAGGAAGTCCTTGTATGATAGAAAGGCTATTTTATATATAGTTGAGAACAAGTATCTACTTGTTAAAGATGAAATCGAATACTTTGTAAGATCTCATAAGCTCAAGAATAATTATACTCTCATAAACTCAGGACAAATGAAAAGAATGATAAATTCATGCAAACAGTTCTTACTGATGGTTGTAAAAGAAAAGATACCTGATAAGACAAAAATATTTGAGCGTTGTAATGTTGATCAGCAAGCTGATATAGAAAAGATTGTTTTAGTGTATGATGTCTTATTTCAAGAACCTAAAGGTCTGCCACCCAAAAAGGGAATAGTACATGATATTATTTTGCAGCAAGATGTTCCTTTGCCTAACATTGGGATGTATAGGTTGTCTGGCTTAGAGAATGCTGAAATCAAGAAGTAGGTGTAGGAGTTGCTCGAGAAAGGGTTCATCAGGCCCAACACATCACTATGTGGGTCACCAATCATTTTGGTGAGAAAGAAAGATGGCTCGTGGAGAATGTGCATTGCTTACTGAGCACTGAATAAGATAACAATAAAAAATCGTTATCCCCTTCCTCGCATAGATGATCTTTTAGATCAATTGAAGGATGTTGTTTATTTCACCAAGCTGGATTTGCATAGTGGATACCATCAGGTTCGTGTTGCAGAGCAAGATGCATGGAAGACTGCTTTCAAAACAAAGAAGGGATTGTATGAATGGCTGGTTATGCCTTTTGGCTTGACCAATGCCCCTGCTACTTTCATGAGATTAATGAATGATGTACTCAGACCTTTTCTTGATGATTTTGTTATTGTGTATCTCGATGACATTCTGATTTTTAGTTAAACATGGGAAGAACATTTAAAGCATGTTAAGCAGACATTAGATGTTTTGAGAAGAGAAAAAATTTATGTTAAGCTCTCCAAATGTGAATTTGGAAAAACCTCTCTAACTTATTTGGGTCATATAGTAGGGGGAGGTGAATTAAAAATAGATCCCTCTAAAGTGGCAGTCATCATGAACTGGCCTAAACCCAAGTCTGCTACATAAGTGAGAAGCTTCTTAGGAGAAGCACAATATTGGAGGAAGTTCATTTCAAATTTTTCCTCAATTGTAGCTCCCTACATGCTTTGACAGGATTGAACGAGGTGTTTCACTGGGGAGGCAAATAGCAGAAAGCCTTCGACACCTTGAAAGAAAAAATTAGTACAACACTTGTACTAGCACTGCCAGATCTACAAAGACCATTTGAGATTCAAACTGACGCCAGTGATTATGCCATGGGAGCAGTGTTGACACAACACGGTAAACCCATATGTTATCATTCTGAGACTTTTAATCCTGCAATAGTTAACTATCCTACCTATGATAAAGAATTGTATGCATTAGTTCAAAGTGTGAAAAAGTGGAAACATTACTTAATGGGCAAAGAAACAGTAATACATACTGACCATCAGCCACTTCAATATCTACACTCCCCAACTAAGTTGCAACAATCAAGACATTACAAATGGATGAGTTTTCTACAATAGTTTCATTTAGTCATCAGATATAAAAAGGGCATACATAACAATGTTGCAGATATGTTATCTAGACCCATTATAAATGCATCTACCATACTTAAGCATAATTATGTGCTGCATGAAAGCTACATAGAATAGTATTCTCAGTATTTGGACTTTAAATATGTATATGCAACTTTGAGTCAAGGAAAAAGAGTAGAAGAATTGGACTATCATGTGAAGGACTGACTCTTATATCATTGTGGGAAACTCTGCATTCCACAAACTGAGAGAGTAAAGATAATTAGGGAAGCACACACTTGTCTGATATCAGGTCACTTTGGGGTAAGTAAAACAGTTGCACAGCTGCAAAGGTTCTACTATTGGCCGAAAATGAATGAGACAGTTTCTAGATATGTGAAGGGATGTGCTATGTGTGCTAAAAGCAAGCCCAGTAATAGGAAACTAGGCTTGCACACTCCCTTGCCAGTTCCTTCTCACCCTTGGGAAAGCATTTCCATGGATTTTGTTGGAGGGCTGCCTAAATCTAGGAAAGGTCATGATTATCTGTATGTTGTTGTGGATAGGTTCAGCAAAATGTGTATTTTGGTACCCTGTAGTAAACAACTTACAACTGAACAAACAAAAAAATTATTCTTTGAACATGTATGGGTTCATTTTGGATTACCCACTTCTATTGTATCTGATCGAGACACCCGATTTGTGGGGAAGTTTTGGTCCAGTCTATGGGAACTAATGGACACCAAATTAAGGAAAAGCACAACTTTTCACCCACAAACAGATGGCTAGACAAAAGTAGTTAACAGGATGGTGATCCAGTTACTGAGAGGATATTGCAGCAAACATCCTAAGCTTTGGGATGAGCACTTGTGCTATGTGTAGCATGCTTACAATAGAGTCAAACACTCTTCTACACAGAGATCTCCTTTTGAGACCTATTTTGGTTTCATACCAAGGTCTCCTTTGGATTTCGTCTTTGATAAAGATACCATGGTTGATAGACATAGTGACGCGGACAAGGCAACTAGGTTCATTGAACAGATCTAGGAGTTCCACCAGGTAGTACAAGAACAGCTGGAAAAGAGTCAGGCCAAGTACAAGGCTAGGCATGATAAGCATCGGATGGAGCATAGTTTTCAAGTTGGAGACCAATTCTGGTTGTATATCAGCAAGGACAGGATGCAAGGTGAAGGTAAAAAGCTAAAACCTATCAGGTATGGACCCTTCAGGATACTTGAGAAGATTGGTGAAAATTCTTTTCGCCTTGAGCTATCAGCTTACATGCACATCTACTTAGTCGTAAATGCAGATTGTTTGAGGTTTTTTGAACCTTCAATGATTGAGGACCCTGAAGAGCAAAGTCAATTACCTTTTGTTGACGACCCGCTACTTGAATATCTTAATGAGTTGCAGGAAGATACCGTGTTGGACAGGAAGGTAAGGACGATGCGTAGTGGACAAGTGGAATACCTCAGAATTGGGTTTAAAGGTTCAAAGCTGAGCAGTGCGAAGTGGATTGAGATTGGACAAGTGAGACAATAGTTTCCTCACTTAGTCGATGCTTGAAGAAAACCAACTTTTGGTGGTCCAAAAGCTTTTATAGTAGGGAGGGCGTGATCTGAATCGGATCCACAAAAAGACTGTCAAGAACCTTGACTGTATCGAGTTGAACAAATCCTTGAAAATTCCAAAACATCATAAAAAAATGCCTTGAACCAGTACCAATGGCCGCTAACGTGAAACGACGAGGATCTCAGTCAAAGCACGCTAACCGAGACCCATTGAGACTGCGCGGGAGGTCAAAACAGCCCCTTGGAGCCCCAAATTGGGAAAAGGAGGTGATTTTGATGCGCGATTAGCGCGCATCGTTGGGAAAACAGGGCCGAAATGGGGAGCCTTAAGCCCTTGGTCACACTGCGAGCTGGAGAACCGTGGGTGGAGAATAAAAAGCGCTAAAGGACAAAGGCGGGACCCACGCTCTGGAAATCTAACGGTTTTGATCGGGGTGCCCTTGAACGATAAGAGGTTTTGGAGGAGAGCGGAGCGATCCCACTCAGTGATCGACATGTGACAGCGGAGGTGAGCGAAAAACTGCTATGATCGTGCATTATCGGTCGAGCAAGTCAACCACACTCGATGTGCGTATGACATTGGATCTGGAGAAGCCCAAATCGGACGGCTGAGATTGCGCCTGATAGAAAGAAGCAGAATCAACAGGGAATTACGCTGTGATTTAAAGGGATTTGGAATCCGTTTGACCACCACGGTGGAGAAAGAACGTATCCACGACATAACCGAAGATATGAATCGACGAGTAGGTTGGCACTGTTGTGACGGGGACACGTGGCACTTCCTGAGCATTCATGCTGACGCTAAACAGGGAACTCCAAGCGGAGCTCCAGAAGGAGAATCAATGCAGGCGGGAGAGGAATCGAACAAGCATAGGGATCGAATGGTTAAAGCCATGAATAGAGACAGTCAGGAAAAAAGAGAGAGAGGAGGATTGAGAAAATTCCATGCGACCAAGAGAGATAGTGAACAGTGAACCCTGAGAGGAGAACTGAACACAAAGAACAATAAAGCAAGCAGAGGAAGGCAGAGGGCTGAGCTGACCACAGGCAGCATCGAGCACCAGAGAGCTTGAAGATTCAAGCCTTCCCATAGAGGAATCTGTCTGGACTGAGCATCACATTTGGCTCTTTCAACTGTAGACCAAGGGTCACAGAGCTGGTAGGAAGAAAAAGAGTCTGTGAACTCCGAGTGCCTTGGGGAATCCAAGAACCACCCTACCTAGCAAAATCTGCTTCAGGAGAACTCGCATTGAGTCCCTATATTGTAATTTCTCTGCTGTAAGACACAATAAAACAAGGCCACCACTGAAGCTGGACCGGAGACATAGCCTTGGAGAATAGGGTGAACTCATTATTAAAAACTATTTGTGTCTTTGTGTTTCTTACTATATTTCTCTTCTGTCTTTCTATTTAAATGTATGTGTATTGGCAATCTAATCGATCCGTTGTTTCAATAACACAGAACACACACTAGCACATGAGTCTGTAATACCTTTTTTTTAACAAATCTTCAACTGAGGTGACTCATAGGGTGATTATCAGATCAGGAGCTCATGAGAGTTCATTCTAAACTTTGCTAAATTAATTTTCTTCTTTGAGCTAGCTAAAACAGAGAGATACTTTTGATCTTCTAGGGTGGGGTTGATGACCTTCTTATAATAACTCAATTTTCTTTTAGCCGCTAGATCTTTCTCACACCACATTTTTTCTTTGAACTTAAAAGTAACAATATTTTTAATGTTATTAATGTTTTGCAGTGTAAAAGCTACTAATTAATTATTAGTAATAATTAACATTAAGGTAATTAGACTTTGTTGTCCAATTTAGTTTAAGATATTCCTACTTGTCTTATATTTATTTTAGTGGATTCATTTTTTTGTATTTTTTGTATTTTAGTGGTTTCATTGTATGATAGATTTGATGTTAAGGGTACAGATTTCAAAACAAAAAAGATAATCTATCATATTGCTATTTTTAATTATTTATATGTTTTTTTAAAAATTATTTTAATAAAATAAATTAATGGCTAAAATAAAATTTTAAGTATATTTTTGTGTTTGGCAGACACAATGTTAGAAATAAAAATTTCAAAATAAAAAATTTCACCAATTTTGACAATTTCAACATTTATGAGTATTTTTTTAATAATTTTAACACCAAAAAATTGATAAATGATTTTTTTTTAAATAATATTTAAGAAACAAATCACAACCTAATAAAATATTTACATCCATGTCAAAATTGAATTAAAAGCTAAGCACCATTAAAGGAGTTTATTTTTGAAATGGGATAACCTTCATAAAAGCCCCATCCATCAAAGTTGAAAATTGAATTAAGAGCTAAGCACCATTAAAGGACTTTTTTTTTTGAAATGGGACAACCTTCATAAAAGCCCCCTCCATCGAAAAGTTTAAGTGAGAAAATAAGAGAAGATTATTGTATTTTTTTCTTATCTATTAAAATTTTAAGATTTGTTGTCCAATATTTTTATTTCCCTTTGAAAGAAAGAAAAAGTGTCATTCTATTTAATTATAAAATCACATTATGTACAACCATCCCCAACATGTATTTTGTAAAGTAAATCTCCTAAGTTGATATAATCTCCAAAGTGGCACATGCCATGGATAAAGGTCAAAATACAAAAACCAAAAAATTTAGTAAAACAATAACCTATAAACTCTCTGGAAAAAATCAGTCCACATAAAGGACTCTGAGGAACATAACATAATTCACTCCAAAAATTTTGGCATATGATTCCAAAAATTAAATCTATTTCTAAATTTTCAACTAACTAGTTCAATAAATGGTGAATAATAGTACTTACAAAATTGTTCATTCAACTTTTTCTAGGTCAACCATTACCTATGATCCCAACGTAAACCTTCTTTATAAAGATTGTCTACCTCTGTATTGAACTCCCCAAAGCCATTGATGAGAAACGCTCTTTATCTCCTCTTAATATATTTTTGAAATTACTTATATTTATATTTTATCTATTAAAAATTATATTTTTATTCTATTAAATGTTAAATTAGTTGTCTGATATATTTTTATCTATTTACATTTATTACATTTTTTAATTTGTTGTTAAAATATTATTTTATATATGTGACTTTATATTATATAATTAAAGACCATTTTTTAAATTGTAGATTGATTTTTTTAAAACGGCAGGTTTTATATTTATAGTATTTATTTTTAAATTTTCAATTACAGGTTTTTTTTTTTCATTTTCAAATTTTGTTTGAATTATAATATTTTATTAATATTTATTTAAATAAATTATGTTATACTTCATTTTTTATTATTTTATTTATTTTAAATTTTCTTAATTTTATTTTTAATTTACCTTTTTCTTTTTATTATAATATTTATTACTTAGTTTTCATGTTTAAAGTATTTTTAATCATATGTTTATACAATATCATCATTTATTATTTATATCAATATCCATGTTTTATAATATATTACATGTTTCCACATCAGTATCATTATCTAATCTATATTATATTATAATTATTATTATAAATGTGCAAAATAATATATTTGTCTTCAAGAAAATACACTACTGGCATTCCACATTGTTTAGAGAAATGAAAACAATTCTATATAATATGAATATTGAAAAAAAAGCTAGAAAAGCTTATTAGTAAACCACTAAATTATAAGCTAAACCCGATACATTCCGAAGAGAAAACTAGGATATATATATAATATATATATATTGAGAAAATATACTAGGTTTCTGGAGAATTGAAAGCAACTCAGTGTAAGATGATTATTAAAAACTTGAAAGCTATTAGTAAATAGTAAATCATAAATTAATATAAAATATATGATGTCTTTTTAAGGAGAAATTAAAAAATATGTATTATCAAAATGTCTACCCTACCATATAAGAGAATAAGTTGATATTATCATCATAAATAAAAAAATTACCTTCAATGGAAAATTACATAGAAAGATACATTACATTAAAAACTCAAGACAATAAACAACTTATATTTAATTTTACATCAATTCAAAAACATATGTATAGATTAATCCTTCATGCTTATTCAAAATATTATGTTCTTAAAGTAAATATCAAATATTCATATAATTTGTTTTTATATTTCTAAATAAACGAACTCATATGCTCGATGGTAAATCAAGAATTTCAAATTTCAAATTTCTACATCTTATAGGCTAGGTTCTTATTTATATGATTTCCATCCCAAAAAAATAATATTCTAATTATTAAATATTCATAATCGGTGATAATATATTATTTTTGGTATTATCATGTAAATAAATTATTCTCTAAATTATTAAACTAACATGCCAATACATTATCGTTCTTATCAAATTAATATATTACCTTTATTATTATATTAATATATTTTTCGCATTATTAAATTTTGGGATATTCAAATAATTCATATTATATTTCTATATAGTTATTGTAATTATTTGATGAAATAACTTATATTGTTTAAATGATATTTTTAAGACATAAGAATCGAAAGTATGTATTAATTATATAATTTAAACCATTTAAAAGGGTTATTTTAAATTTTTATTTTTATTTAAAAAAATAAAATGTTATAATTATTTTTTCCTGGTTTTGGATAGATGGTGGATGTTAATTATAGTACTTCTTAATATAAGTCTTAATTCACTCTTTAATCTAAAGTCATCGATCCAAATTTTTGTCCCAATCAAAATGATATATTAAATAGATGAAAATATAGTCTCATCAAATTTTAAGAAAATTATTATAATTACCCTATATTATTTTTTAATTATTAAATTATCATAACGAATATTCTTATAATTTGAATATGACGATTATTTAAACATATGTGAAATATAAAATACATATATGTAAATAAGATACACCTACCTTATACTATTAATAGATATAAGAATTAGTCATAAAAATCAATCATTTAGAGAAGTTAATTTAAAGTAATAAGATAAAAAAGCAAACATTACCATTGATATAAAAGTAATTAAAATAAATAGTAACGCCAAAAACAAGGTAAGGCATACAAACAATTAACCTTAAGCAGAAGCTATGTGTCCTACTCACGTGTATAGTTTGTTGTAAGAATTTTGAATAGAAATCACCAATTACTTAATTAATTATTTAATGAATATGTAACATTACCATTTCTAAAATTAGCTTAACTTTTGCTATAACTTGGATGAAATTGTATATTTAGAATTTATGCTGAAGTTATTATTATATATAATATATATAATATTTTT
>APFE031730719.1:0-11469 GCA_000404065.3 Pinus taeda | reverse complement strand
ATGAACTTTTAGACATCCATTCATACATGAAATTCAAACATGAACATCATTAACATAAAGAAGAAGCATATCAGGAATCAAGACGTGTTTCTTTATTAGACAAATAGAAAATACAAAAAGAGTAATATCACCTGAGCAACCTCTGCAGGCTCAAAGCTCAGCCTCCTTCTGGCTCTGTCCCGCCTCAAGCCTCTAGCATATCTCCTTCCAAGACTCACTCCAAGATGCCATAACTAAGGGATGAACATCAAATCACAAGAAAACAAGGGTTTCCTGTACAAATGGGGGAAGTGCAGAAGGCACAAGGGTCTTCAGACCTGATCAGGGGGAAAAACTCGGTATAGTAACCTTTCTCTCTCTTCTCTCCTCCTTTAGGCCTTCCCTTTGGTGTCTTTTTATACCAATTCCAAAGTAGGTTTTTAGTTAGGAATTGGTTGGGAACAGTTGAGGCCACGGGCACTAACAAGTGATTAGCAGGTAAAACCCGCGATCTCCACCCAAAAATAAGGAGTTTTATATTTTTTTAAGTGTTTTAATACATATACGCGGGTTGGGTATATATAAAACGCGTATACCTGCATTTAACTCAGGGAAATGTCGTGTACAGGGAATAAAACATTGTTTTTTAGATTTTGGAGCAGGTCTGGAAGGAAGGGTTGCCCTAGGCCATGAGTGCAACATCACAAACCATAATAGTGAGATTTGGAGCTATAACAACCATACATCACTAAACCTGTGGGTGGGGCATTGGAGCCACTACTTACTCCTCAAAGAAAAGATTACGAACTCTCTTGGCTATGTGGGAGGAGCTGAGATGAAAAGTCCTTTACATGTACAAATGAGGGGGTATTTATAGCCAAGGGTGAAACTGACCCTTGTGGCTATTCAACTACCCTCATGAATGTTTGACTTCCATGAATGTTCAACTTTACATGACTCTTTGTACAATAAATGGGTCTCTTGGACTTCCACGTTACATTACATTGATAGACAGTATGGCCCACAATAGAGATCTGCACAACATGACTCGACATGATAATGATGGTACATTTGTGTTGCTATTAGTGTGCATGTCGAGTTGCAGTGCTACTATGTGAGATGTCCTCATGGTGTGTCATAGCTTAACCTCTGCATGGAAAAGTGCACAGAGTCTTTGATAGTCTTGGTTGGCTTGATGTTGCTTTTGCATGTTGCTCCTTTTGTATATGTTGGAAGACTTGACAGGTTTGTTTGTTCGCAAAAGGTTCATGTTCATCTGTTCATCCATACGTGAGCACATCTTGCAAGTTTTCTCATTCGTCTATCCATAAACACATATTTTCATGATCATATGTTCACGAGCACATATATTTTCATGCATTGTTTGTTCGTCTGTTGGTGAACCTGTCGTTTTTCATGTGCTCCCTTCCTTCATCCCATTCATCGTCGCAACATGTTTCTTTGTGTACTTGTTCCTACAGTCACTCATGACGAGATGACATCAAATCCAAAATCCTCATAGTCTACCATGATAGATGATCATTTCGGATGCAGGTGGCTGGGAGAGGCAACAAGGTTGTGAGGCCGGATGGAGGCTCTAAGCACTATTGATGAAAATTATGCAAGAGCCATTGGGTGATGAAGATGGGAAATCCAAATCGACAATGACTGTCTACGAGGTCTGGCTCAGCTAGAGGAAAAAAATGCACATTTTTTAGGGGAACAATATGAGCTGTAGGAAGGTTGGGTAGGCAAAATATACGCAATTTCTAGAAGGAGTGGGAAGCAGAAGCTTGGCAGGCAAAACTACGCAATTCCTAGAGGGAACTGGCAGCAAAAACTACACAATTCCTTAGGGGAATTGGCAGCAAAAATTGGTCCATACGTGAGCACATCTTGCATGTTTTCTCATTCGTCTGTCCGTGAACACATATTTGCATGATCATCTATTCACGAGCACATATATTTGCATGCATTGTTTGTTCGTCTGTTGGTGAACCTGTCATTTTTCATGTGCTCCCTTCCTTCATCCCATTCATCATCGCACCATGTTTCTTTGTGTACTTATTCCTACAGTCACTCATGACGAGACAACATCAAATCCAAAATCCTCATTGTCTACAATGATAGATGATCATTTCCGATGCAGGTGACTGGGAGAGGCAACAAGGTTGTGAGGCGGGATGGAGGCTCTAAGCACTGTTGATGAAAATTATGCAAGAGTCATTGGGTGATGAAGATTGGAAATCCAGCTCGATAGTGACTGTCTATGAGGTCTGGCTCAGCTAGAGGAAAAAAATGCACATTTTTAGGGGAACAGTCCAGGTTGTAGGAAGGTTGGGTAGGAAAAATATACGTAATTTCTAGAATGAGTGGGAAACAGAAGCTTGGCAGGCAAAACTACACAATTCCTGGATGGAACTAGCAGCTAGCTGCTAGGACACTGGTAGCAAAAACTACACAATTCCTTAGGGGAATTGACAGTCAGCTGTTGGAGCTTGGCAGCAAAAATTGCGCTATTCCTAGAGGGAACTAGCAGTTTGCTACCGGGAGTTGCTGTCAAGAAAAACTACGCTGATGCTGGGAGGCTAGCCTGCTGATCACCTCTGTGCTCCTGAGTTGAGTAGACTGTTGGGCAGCAGAGAGATTTCTCATGAAAACTACGCAATTTTTTGGGTGAGTAGCAGGTCGACTGTTGGGAAGCTTGGCTAGAAAAACTGCGCAATTTTCTAAGGGAGACACGGGTAGGAACTGGGTGTATGTCCAGCATTTCTGCACAATTTTATCAGCTAGTGGAGTGGGCAAGGTCTGCAGCCTCTGTGTAATTTTTTAGGGGAGTGAGTTTCAGGGTGGCTACCAGGTCAAATTCTCTGGTTGACCAGCATGAGGGCTGATTGATTTGCTTGCGGGAAGTGCAGCTTGAAATTACTTGCTTGGTTCTTCTACGTTGTTCTGGGTGACATTTGATCGAGTTGATAGTGGGGTGATGGTCTAGTTATTAGAGGGGAGTCTGGTAATTAGAACTTTAGCAAAATGACTAAGTGTGTGAGTGAGTGAAAGATGCATACATGATCATGCAAACACACACTTACATGACTCGACGATGAGATGACTCAAACCATCCAGACACACATGTTCAACATGACTGACCAACGAAGCAAGCAACAAGTGCAACACTTGTGATTGGTCGTTGGTCGATCGTGACGATGCTTACATGACAGTGAATGTGACTCCATGTGTGAGTATGACAAATGCTTTCATAGTGAACACAACATGTACACACGAAATGAAGACCTTGAGCATGACCAAAACATGGTCACAAGCATGACATTGACATTAACATGAAAAAACTTGGATGAAATGAACAAGCAGGGTGGATGCGAAGACTCACATGAGCTCACGAAGTGAACCTGATTGTGTGCAGTAATCAAGTGAAACTCTCAAGGCTCTGAATTAGGTGCATGCCAAACTTTTGGAGGGTGGTTGTAACTGCTACAACACTCAGAAACACACTGGTAGAGCTCCAGCTTCTCTGTTTTGGTTCATTGCTAGCACAAGGCATTGGTCTTTCAAGGAGTATTAAATCATTATGTAGGTTACTTCAGCTTCCCCACTTACCCCATGGACACACATGGTTCACCTTTTTCCAACTCAGTCAAACGCAATCAAAAGTTCAGCTTGATCACAGAATTTCAAATTCAGGAAGGCTAGTTTAGCTCACGAGTTGAAGATTTTTAGAGTATAAGTTTTCATCTCTAGTGTTGCTCCGCTGCCAGCAAGCCTAGATGGTACCCCGAAGGAGTCATGCAGGAACACACTTATTGCTCCACTTCCAGTGAGCTGGTCAATACCCCGGCGGAGTTGCATTCTTCACCTTTATGCGCAGGAAACCTTTCTCTTCTTTTGACTTTATATTTTTCAAGAGGATTGTGCATAGGAAATTGTTTATTTTTTGGGCAAAAGAGGGATCTTGACTTATTGAGAGCAGAAGAGTTTGTTCCTTTAGAGAACCATGTAATACCTCTGACATACGTTTGCTCATTTGGATTTTCCCCTTCTTCGTTTCTACTAGATGGATGAGCTTGAACACACAGAGCAGAAGGTTGAGTAAAGGCATGGAGCTTCCCAATGTGGACATAGGTTCATGGTTGGACCAAAACTTCCCTTGTACATGGTTCATATTTTCCATCAATATTTCATTGGCCGAAGGTTATAACCAAGCACAGAGAAGGCGCGCATAAGACTGGCCAAGTGCTACAGTATCCCAAGTCTCTTAAAATTTCAGCCACATACTCTATTCAAAATCCAAAACGTAGTAGTTGGCAACACTTATTTTCTGGAAACAAAAATAGTAAGGTATCAAGCAAACAAAAAAAATGTAAAAAAAAAATAGTAAGCAGAACAACCAAATGAAAATAAATACAATAAGCAAGGCAAACAAAATGAAACAACAAGCAGCAAGCAGACAATGTATATGGCACGAGGCGCGACCCTACCTACTGGAAGTAGTGCTTGAGGTCTTGGCTATTGATAGGAAGGTTTTCAATCCTCTTGTCAAGTGATTACAAATGAAGTGTGTGTGTACCAAGCTTCTAATGGACCAGTATAAGACCACCAGGTTCTGCTACCGAAGCCTAGTGATATTCCAAAATACATATAAGTAAAGACGACACTATTGCTTCAGATATAGCGTGCAACATAGGCTTTGATGGTGGCACTAGGTAGTTGTCTTAATTCCGAGAGTGGTTCAAGTTTCTGAAATCAATGCATAAGCGAATTTCCCAGGAATTCTTGTGTGCAAAACTTAAATTAGAAACCCATGTATGATGATGAAATTTGTAAGTAATCCAAACATCCAAAATCTTAGGCAATTTTTTCTGTATAAGGAGTTCAAATGACATATGTGTTTTACCTGGCTTTTGCTACAATGGCTTGGCTCCTTCTTTATCTAGAATCCTGTGTTGGATTATTTTCATGTCATATGTACTCAGGTCATCATATTCCCATGCGAACACATCATGGTATTGTTTGATCAAGCAGTCAAAAGCTTGTCGATGCTGCGTGTGCAATTTGTACCAAGACTGACTATCTTCGAATCGTGATTGATGCTTAGGTTGTTCTGTTCGTTCATAGTGGTGGACCTGTGGGTTCTGATGTTTCTTGGCCCTTGACAGAATTTCAAAAAATCATAGAGCTTGTTGAAATAAATTTCACTAGACCCAAATCCAATGAGGTAATGAATGACCAAAATGCACTAGACGCATTGAGAGGCTGTGACTTATTGAAATTCTTCAAAATGCCAAACATGAAAGCCAACACACAGCTACTCGAACTATTGATCCGCTACTGGAGTGCAGAGGATGATGCCTTCATGATAGACCAGATGCCTCTACAAATTGAGGTTGAAGACATTTATTTTATTATAGGTCTCTCCCGAAGAGGGGAGGTTGTGCATTCGACTGGCAGGACCAGAAGTAGTATTTTAGTAGAAGACTATGTACATATATATTGTCCTAGACACCGAGAGAAGATTGGAAGTCAGATTCCAATCAAACACATGGAAATTTTATCTCTGAGGATTCTTCTATTTACCATTGCAAGGGTAAATGGATCAACTTCACTGCATCAGGCATCACGAGCGTCCATGAACCTGGCAGTGGAATGCATTATCACGGTTTTTGACTAGTTCATGCCTCTTCTGACCAACATGAAGAGCCAATTGAGCTCTATTCAGAAGGGTCAGACAAAGAACTTTGGATATGGGAGTATCTTATGCTCATTCTTCTTCAAGAAGGTTCCTGGGCTACATCCCAAAGTATCTGTCTCCATCAGTAGCCTTAGAGATCCACGGATGGGTGGATGGGCGGACTTGATGAAATGCCTTGGAGGCAAGGACGTGCCTAGGATGACTTTTGGTGATGAGCTTTTCACCTAGTGGGACCAACACATCATCGCAGTCAATGACTACCCGTATGCAAGTATGGATTTCCGAGGAGATCCAAACTTGATGTTGCCACCAAATGCAGCATGGGGAGACATAGGTAACAATTTTTTAAGTTTTTGTAAATTTTTAAGATTTTTTGGATTTTTTAATATGAAATGAACTTAGAAATATTTTTGATGAGACAAAATACTAACAAAATGACCATGTTCCAAATGTGGGTCCAGTGAGACCTGATGGATTTATGAGGCACAAGCGTCGTGGAAGAGGTGCCGAAGAGGCAGCAACTAAGACAGAGAGAGTCATATATGCAGTTCAGAGAAACTTGGTGAGACTGACTCACTAGGTACCTATGATAACCATAGAGGATCTACTTAAGGAGATGCAGTGTCTCATGGTAGGGGTATCGCGGGATTGGTTCCACATACTTCGGCATGTAGCCAATGTAGTAGTTAACTTTTTAGCCACTCATCCTGAGTCGGGTTGATAGATAGAATGATGTATGACTGGACATGATTATGGGCATGAATCCAAATTTTGAGGGCATTTCGTCCCAATTTTGTATATTATTTTTTGAACACTTTATCTATATACAAGAAATTTTATGATATATATACAGATTCAAAAAAAATTTGATGTTGTTTAATTTTATGAATGATTAATATGCCTATCTAATGCTTGATTAGTAATAGAGTCTGGTAATGAATTCTCAAATCATGGAATGTGAAAATATGTAATATAAATAAATGATCGTTGCAACATTCTCACTCTAAAAAACTGGCGATATAAATAAGGATTACAAACCCGATAAATGTCATTTAATTCCAACACCACCAGCTTTGGTTCTAGATAAACTATCAACGAATCAAATCCCATAAGAAATTGCTTCGGATAGTAAATTAATAATGGAAGTATATTCGACAATGTTATTCGAAGTAGGGCCAATAAATACTCCCCTCAACACCATCAACTGGCCAGATGGATAATAAATCACCCAAGCTACGGAAGTAAGATTCCAAGTGTGCTAACTAGCAGCATCGGCGAATCTGAAATATATTGAATCATCTGTCAACACCTACCAAAGAAAATAAAAAAATGTTGATATCACAAAATTCCAGACAAATATGTACAAAAATACAATATATACAAACAAGCAATTGCTCAGTTGTAACCTAAGAAAAATACTTCTTAAGGTAGAGCCCATTTTGGGGTTCTGCCAGCTTGTTCCCTTCAAAATCAATTAATTCATAGGCTCCTTTTCCCACAACTCGCTTGACTACAAAGGGACCATATCATGTAGACTTGAATTTTCCTGCCCCCAGGGTATCTTTGTCTTGGTCATAGACTAAGACAAGGTCGCCTTCAGAAAAACCCCCAGGACAGACAACTTTATCATACTAAGTTTAACCCTCTTCTTGTGGGCTTCATTTATTATGGTGGCATCTCGATGCTTCTCATCGAGATGTTCCAAATGAATGAGGCGTTCTTTGAGACTATACGTCTCTAGAGGAAGTTTTACAACTAGCTTAAGGGATGGAATTTCACATTTGATAGGAAAAATAGATTCTAACCCATTAACTAATTGAAAAGGAGTAAAACCAGTGGCAGTCTTCACTGAGGTTCGGTACACCCAGAGTGCAGGGTACAACATTATGTGCGAATTGGATCGATTTTTGTCAATTGTCCTTTGCAGGATAGTCTTAGGGACTTATTCACAACTTCAACTTGCCCATTGGCCTGAGAATAATATGGAGATGAATGCTCCTACCTGAAGCCCAACTTGAGAGCTAATTTGGTCATCAATTGATTCTAGAAGTGATTGCCATGGTCAGTGCCAATCTCTCTTGGGATACCAAATCGTGAAATAACCTGGTTGAAGAGAAACAAGGTTGTTGTTTCACTATTGTTTTTGTAAGTAGGCATGGCCTCAACCCACTTTGTAAAGTATTTTATAGCCACAATGATATACTTGTGATTCGCCACTGAAGGCGGATTACAAGTAGTGAATTCAATGCCCCACTTCATAAGTGGACCGACAATGATAATAGGAAAAAGTGGAGCTGGATGTACGCATAATCCCGAGTATAGATTTGATAAGGATGGCAATGTTTGACCACTTCAATACAATCTTTGAAAATTGAAGGCCAAAAGTAGCCTGCACACAAAATTTTCTGGGTTGTTGCAAACCCTGATAGATGACCACCACAAGCTCCATTGTGGCAATCATTAAGTACAAACTCTGCTTCTTCCAAATTTAAGAAACACCTAAGGATTGAGTCAACCCCTCTGTGATATAATGTATCACCAATGATAACATAGTTTTTGGCAAGGTGACGTAACTTTCGACGCTCATCTTTGGAGAAATTAGGTGGGAACTTCAAAGTCTAGAGATATATAATGATATCTCCATACTAGTGATCTCGTGAAGAAATGAGGAATAATTGTTCGTCAGGGAAATTTTCCTCATAAACAATGGCTTCCTCACAAGGAAGCTCTAAATTAATTCCGCAAAAACCAATGAATTCTTAGATTTGGCTGATAAGAACTCGAGATTGAATTCTTGCAAAATAACAATCCATTGATTATATTTTCCCCCAATCACTCGCCTACTAAGGACAAACTGAAAAGGATTGACAGCCACTAAGACAAACCTTTTGTGCATCAAAATGTAATGACGAAGCCACTGGATAGCATGGACAACTACCAAGGCCAATTTCTCAAAAAGAGAATAACATAGCTCAAGTCCTACTAAGCCTCAACTCAAGTAGTAGTATACATGATCATTGAGAGAATCATCTTCCTAAACCAGAACCATATCGATGGTTGATTCTGCCATAGTGAGATACAAAAGGAAATCTCTGCCATAATCTGGTGGACTCAACAATGGAGCAAAGATTAATGCCTATTTCAAAGAATCAAAAGATCGTTGCGTGAATTCGTCTCATGAAAATGGAACTCCTTTATTAATCAAACGTATAAATCCTTTGCTAATCTCAGCGTAATTTGCTATAAATCTTCTCAAGAAATTTGCCTTTCCTTAGAGACTTTGAACTTTACGAATGGAAGAAGGGGAGGCAACTGAATTATTGCCTCAACCTTGAAAGGATCAACTCAAATCCCTTCAGTCAATACGATGAATCCTAATAGCCGACCACATGTGACCGCAAAAACACACTTATTCGGATTCAACTGGATTTTATAAAAACAACATCTCTGAAAAACTAACCGAAGGTGGATGGGATGATCAATTCTCTTTCGAGAACAAGCAAATAATTCATCCAAGTATGCTTCGATAACATGTTTGATGTCTTGGAAAGCATAAGACATGGCCCACTAAAAAGTAGCTCTAGCATTTTTAATACCAAAAGGCATCTTCTTGTATGCAAACCTGCCTAAGGGACAAATAAAGGTTGTCTTGTGCTGGTCCTCTGGATGGATAGTAATTTGATTGTAACCAGAGAATTCATACATGAATGAAAAAATTTCATTACCCACACATTCATCAATAATTTGATCAATAAAAATGTGTGGGGTAATTATATTTTGGACAAGCTTTATTCAAATCCCTAAAGTCGATGATCATTCCTTGCTTTTTATCTACCGAGACTGGATTGGAAACCCACTTAGTTAGAGGAATGGGGCATATGAAACTGCCTTAAGCATCTTTTCAACTTCAACTTTAATAGCTACCACTTTTCGAGGATTGACCATTCAAAGTTTTTGATGAATAGATTTGGCATTTTTGTACGTCTTGATCTCATGCTGGACTATAGATGGATCAATTCCAGGCATTTCCTCATAAGACCAAGCGAACACATTTGGAAACTCTTTAAAGAGGTTAGTGTAAATTTGAATTTCTTCAAGGGAACAATTGGCTCTAATGAAGACATTTTCTATAATGTTAGGATTCCTAGAGATGTTTATAGGTACAGTTCATGAGATAACTAACATATTACCTTTGGCAGATAATTGTGCTAGAGCCAAAGGGTTTGAAACTGTACAAACATCACTAGTAAGCAGATTGGACAACCTAGATTCAACTTCATGCAATGGAGGAAGATAATATGAATGATGATGTAAATCTTCCCATGGTTGATCCACAACCATCATTGCCTCCAAAATTGCTTCTTCAAATGGTAAAACTGTATCCAAGCAATCCAAAGCTGAAGTAGAGTTGAGGGTCCAAGCTGGAGTCACATTTCCATCTAACACTTCTTGTGAAAAAGGAGTGGGATGGTTTTCTATAGAATTAACAATAGATTGATAGCTAAGTTCTATTGTAGACATGGGAAATGCCATTCCACCAATCTTCCCTCCATCTAATGTGGTGGTAGATGAAGGTAAGGTCCAAGGGTTTGAAAAATAATGAGTTTGAAAGAACTCTTTCCATGAAGGTCCCCTGGAGGATGAAATTGCATTGGTTCTAGTTGTAAGAGTAGGAAGATCAAATATACCCATTAACGAAGAGTAGATACCAACTCCTAAATTCTCAATAGGTTAACGGGGATTATCCACCAATGGAACGGTAGAATCTGAAGTTGTGTGGGAGTCACCTGGAGAATAATATAACTGATCACTTTTAACAATCCTCCCCTCATGAGGAAAACAGAGGATGTGGAATAAAGATGAAACAATGGCATCCATCTTGTAAATTTCAATTCCTACCTACGAGGAGGTTATAATCTAGGTTGGCATCAACGATTTCCACCTCAATGCTTACAACATTTCCCCCAACAAATATAGGAAAGGTCAGGATAATCCCATGTGGTCTATGAGAATGTACATCAAATGTTGTCAATACATTCAATGAAGGAACAGTTGAAGGTGATTTAATGGCCTTCCAACATGACATAGACATTACGCATGTGGCAGCTCCCTCATCTATAATTGTTTGAAAAATATTGGTTTTTCGGTAAGTGGACTTTATTTGGAAAGCCATATGGTGAGGAAGTCTCTTTTTGACATTCATCATATCAAAAGTGAGCACTAAAGAATTCTTTGGATCTACTGCACCGATTGCCGAAAGCAAAGCACTTCTCTGAGCAGGACATGACTGGAGTACCTCCAAAGCAGACATAGCACAAGGACTTTGAGGTAGATCCTCTACAATCGAATAGTTCTGGGCTACCCTAGCATTAGGGTTAATAGTCGAGTGCTTTGCAGAAACTTTTGGGATCCGAGGTATAGACTCAATAGAGGGTTTCTCAATATGAAGTGGGTCTGTGGTTTCGGAAATAGATTTAGCCTTAGATGTTTCTGTTTCACCATAATCGCATGCTCGCTTAGCAACGTTGACATAAGAGTTCATCATATAAACATTTTAGGAATTTTCCCCTTCCTGGTTGCCCCCTACGGAGGTACCAATGTTCAAATTTGTGCCAGCAAGTAATTTCTGCCCTTGGGGAAAAAGGTTAGTCATAACAGCTTAGGATCTAGAGGACCCTTGCTGCACTAATAAGTGCTGAGCATCTTGTATCTTAGGGAAAAGGTGAGTCAAATGATCTCCACTGCATAAATTGCATGGAAACTTAACCTTTTTCATGGACTCT
>APFE031730717.1:260472-273549 GCA_000404065.3 Pinus taeda | reverse complement strand
GGAGGTTGCCCCCTCAAAGAGGCCTGTGAACATTTCTCTCTGAGTAATAAAATCATTGCTATTCTGTGTTCTGGGTATATTTTCTTCGCATATTCTGTGTTCTAGGTATTTTTTCTCGCATATTCTCTGTTCGGTATTACTTTGCAGGTTAAGAAGCATAGCATTGCACTCCTAATATGACATCAACGCCACCCATTAGAATGGAATATTCAATATATATTCCCCCATGGTTCAATTGATATTATGGCACTTCCCTGAGAAATTTATAGTTCCTCCACATGAAATCATCACTTGGCACATTGGTGTTGGATATAGAAAGCAATTCAAATCCTTGGTTATCTTACAATGAATAAAATTATGGGTACTACCTGAATCAATTAGCACTATTACCTTTCTTTTCTTGATATATCCTTATATCTTGAGAGTTTGCAGGGTGTAATTTCTACCAAAGCATTACAAGATATGGTTGGATTCATTTTTTATTTTTCCACCAATGGGTTTGGTTCCTAGTGTAAATCTTCTTATTTTGATGTTTCTTGTTCCTTTTCTTCCTCCTCTTCACAATATATGGAAAATAATTTCTTCTTGGCACACTTATGACCTTTAGTGTATTTTGTATCACAAATGTAACAAAACCCTTTTTCTCTTTTTCCATCTAGTTTGTGTGGTTTCAACCTTGTAGGTTGTGGGAAGATAGGATCGGTGACATTTCCATACTTATAGTTGTGAGTGGTAGACCTACTTGTTGCCATAATTTTTCTTTCAACTTTTCTTACCACATTGAATGCATTGTCCAATGACTTAGGTTCCCAAAGTCAAACCTCATGTTGGATGTTATCCTTTAAAGTCCCTATGAAGACATCAATCAGATGCTCCTCTGGAATATCATTTACTTTGATATTCAATCTTTGGGAATTCCTCAATGTGCTCCCCAGCTGAACCCTTTTGTTTGAGATTTATCATTTGGCTAAAGAAGGTATTTCTCTTTGTATCCTCATAATGTTCTATCAATTTCTTCATAAAAATTGTCCAAGTGACAAGTGATTTACAACAACATACAAATTGATTGGGTTCTAAATATATAGATGCAATGTGTACCTTTTATGTGTGTTGCACATCATGTAGATCAAAGAACCAACCCATCTGTCATATCCATGTTACCATATCCTTTCCATCAAACTTCCTCATATCGATCTTTAGAATATGATTGGTCTTTAGCCCAAAGTTAGAGTCTATAAAATCATGATTCACATTCCTTTTTTCTCATCATGGTTTTCATGGAATACCTTTTCACCACTAGGAAGACTTTCTTCTAACAACTTTGTAAAACCTTCCTTAAAACCTTCCATTTATGATTTTATTTTTGATTCTAAACGACCCATCTTAACATTCATCACTCTCAATTAATTTTTGGTTTCTCATTGTGAGAGAGAAATTTGTTGCACTTGTTCCCGCAATTTTGATATATGATGTTGCATTTCTTCCTCTTCTTCTTGCTATGATACCAATTGTTATGTGTCCAGATCAAATATAACACACAAAAATAAGAAAATATAGATCAACGACTAGATAATAAGCCACTTTTAGTGGTAAACCTCCATTTACACCACATAAATGAACAATTCCTGGATGATTCAAATGATAAGACCTCCTAAGTTGGCATGAATAGGAGTCTAAAGGGTCAAAATATAATTAAGGCATACATAACAATAATAATGTAAGGACACAATAACAATAGTGGGCTTATATTGGGCACACAATAACAATATAGGGGCTACACTAGTATTATATGGACCTAACAATCTCTTATCTCTTGTTTTCAAATCTTCAAGGATCGAAACTAGTGCTTAATTTTGGTATTACCACCAACATCACTCTTAACTCAAGTTACTACAAATCCATTTTCTAATCAAAGTTGGAAGTCCCAAATTTCTTTAGAAAACTTGAGCTTAAAACTTATTGGTATCTAGAGGATCCAAGTGATCCACATGATCTCGAGATGTAACACTTCCCCTAAGGCCATATGTTTTGACCTAGACTTATGTGGAGTTCAATGCATTGTTTTAGGTGCCAAGGTATCTCCACCTATTATGGTCTTCCTATATTATTATCTTCATATTAATAAGCCTACTATTACAAACACAATTAATTATAATATTTATCTTATTGATAATTTTTCTCTCAACATTTTCATTCATGGTGATATACCTTGTCGGCATGGTAGGATTGCTAATGTCTATTGTGTGCCTAATTTGACTACAAATATATTGTTAGTTTCCCAACTGAAATAGATTCATAAGAATGTTGAGTTTTGGTTATATCAATTCTTTGTTAAGTATTTGAAGAATGACAAGTCAATTTTCATTGAAGGATTTATCAACTCAAGGGATTGGCTAAATAATTTTTGTGATCTAAATTGACCAAACCCTAGATCGACTCAATGAATGGATCAAAATTTGACATGAATAACTTGGACCCCTAAATTTTCAAAGCTTGAAGACAATGGTAACGTAGAGAATGGTTTCTCATTTACCCAAATTTTTTCTAAGTAATGGATTTTGTATAATATTTGTGCTAGGAAAGCTCAAGCATGCCCCTTTCAACTCTAAAAAATCATGGCATGCACAAACGCCACTAAAGTTTGTTCACAATGATATATTTGCATAAAAAAGAATTCATTAGTAAGTGTGAAGTATATTTTTACCTGTATTAATGGTTTAAGGTTTTATGTGAGCCCTATTTATTCAATAAAACTAAGAGTAATGCTTTTGAGAAGTTCAAAAAATTTCAAGCATTAGTTGAGAAGCAATGCATTTGGCCTATCAAGTGTTTGAAATATGATAATGATAGAGTGTGTGAGTTGAGAATTCGAAGAATATATTGTTCAATCATGTATCTCTTAATATAATTTTGTCCTTCATATTCCTCAATAAATTGACATAGTTGATAGAAAGGATAGGACTTTGGTTGAAATGGCTTGATTCCTTTTGAAATTCATAGAGTTGTCAGCTGAGTTTCAAGCTAAAGTTATTTACCATGCAAACTATCTCTTTATCCTTATTTCAACTAGAGTTTTAAATTTTGTGACTCCATTCAAGAGACGGTGTGGGAAGAAGCCATTAATTGACCATCTCAAAATAGTTTTATGCATTTATTGGGAAAATATTTTGAATGATTGTAGGAAGAAACTAGATAGAAAGAGTCATCCTTGCATCATGATGGGCTACTTAGAAGCATATAAACCATATATATTGTTTTATATTACCAAACAACATATAATTATTACAAGAAGTGCCATATTTTATGATGAGTCTTTAGGCCTTAAGTTGTTGAACTCTTCTTTCGAGCTATTACACATTGATTCCTTTGATATTGTTGCAAAAAATGAATCAACTTCCCTCCTTTTTAGAATTTCAAAATTGAACTATGTTTCTGAGTCAATTGGTAGTTGGTCTCAACCATATAAAACTATTACTTCCCTTGATTTACATTCTGAAATGCATGTTAGTTTACTTACCACTTGTTTACCTTAGAGGGTTACTAATATACTTGAAGTTGCTAGAGCTAATGTTGGTGATATCTCTTCATGCCAACAAAATTGTAGTTAGAAGTAGTAAGTCAATGTTGCTTTGGTGGCTTATTTTCTTAAGACTAGTGATATTGTCTCCTATAATAATGAATAAGGATAACTTGAATGGGATGAGGACATGTTAGTTGTGATGTATTCTCTTTAAAAGAACCACACTTGGGATTTAGTTCCTCAAAGTCAAGGAAAGAATTTTGTAAAATGCCAATGGGTTTATGAGATCAAATTTAACTCTAAAGGAACCATCGAGAAACATAAAACTTCCTTGGTCATGAAAGTATCTTCTCAAAAATGAGAAATCAAATCAAATACATTAAAACCTTTTCTTTTTGGCAAAAAATAATTATATTCAATTGATTCCTTCCCCCGCTTCTCACTTTAGATAGCATATGGACCAAATGGATGTCTAAAATGATTTTCTTCATGGTGGATTATCCAAATAAATATGTATGGATTAACCCTTTGGATTTGTGAGAAATTCCTTTTTTCAAACACAAAATTATATTTATGGTTTGAAGCAGAACCCTAGGGCTTGATATGTAAAGATTGATTGTTATATTCTCAGTATTGGATTCAAACATAGTGAATTTGATCATGGTATTTATGTATTACATGTTAATGGTAATACATTAGTTGTTTTTGTATATGTTTATGATTTAGTAATAAAAAAATAATGTGGATATAACTCTTGGATTGAAAAAATAAAATGCAAACACATTTGAAATGATAGATCTTGTTCTTTTGCATTACCTTCTTTATCTTCAAGTTTTATGTTTTTATGATGGTGTTTTCCTCTCTCAATCTAAGCATGTATTGGATTTGTTGAACTATTTTAAGATGGAAAATTGCAATCCATTCAGTATGCATATTTTCATGGGTCTTAAGTTCATTAAATAAATTCAATCCCTCAAAGTCAACATCACACTCTGTCGATAGTTGGTTGGTAGTATTATCTATTTAATTCATAATTGACTTGGAATGTCCTTTGGATTAGTATGGTTTCTTGATTCATGTAGGATCCCCATGAAAGCCACTAGAAAGTTATAAAGAGAATTATTTTTACCTTATAATTTCCTCGTACCTTAGAATCAAGTATTGTCGTAGTCCAATCTTGTTAGTCAACTTCAATGGCTACAAATGTGTAGGAATAAAATATGATCACAAGTCCACTTTTGGATGTCTTTCTCTTCAGTTTTGTACCACTAGTCTAGTCATGCAAGAAACAAATGGTAGTAACTATGTTAAATATGGAAGCTAAGTATCATGGTGCTATTAATGAAGGTACAAAGGTGGTATGGATTTGATAGTTCTTGGGAGAGATTAGGTTTATGTCCAAGACTTGATTTCTATATATTGTGACAATTAGAGTGAAATTTATGGTTTTGACATTCCTTTTACACATAGTAAGATGAAGCATGTCAAAATTCATTCTCACTACTTAAGATAGTTGGTTTATGAGAAGGTTGTTACCCTTGTCTATTTCCAAACCTATTTTTAGATCGTTGATATCTTCACCAAATCATTGCAAGAAGATAAGTTTGTTAAGCTCTAAAATCTACTTGGGCTTTAAGAATTTTTACTTATGAGGGGGTGTCATGTTGATGTAATTTCACCTCATGAATCTCTAGAAAGTTATGTTGATGGGTGGGGGGTGTTGGAACTTATGTCAAAGCCTTAAGTTATATTTATTAATCACACTTATATTGGAGACAGATAGACAAGTCAATGCCAGAAATTAGGATATTAATAAGAGTGGGCGAGGGTGGGTGTGAGGGGGCGAGGGGGTGAATCAATATTATGACCAATTTTAACAATCACTACCAATATACAATATTTAAATTCATTTATAGGTCAAACATGTAAATAAGTCATCAATCACACAACAACATCATAAACAACATACGCATATGTCTCACATAGAGATTGACTAGATGTACATGGAAATGCATAAAGGGAGAAAATCATAAATCTTCTTTTAGTTATCTATTCAAATGAAATCTCCAACCTATTGTTACATTATGTTTACTGGCACCAACCAGAAGGAAGCGCCCACTTGCAGGAGGCACTAATGCCAAATTGTTTTAAAGGCACCAACCTATAGGAATCACCAACTCCCTAATTTGCAAGCCCCTAATTGCAGGAGGCACTAGCCCCCAAAGTTGTTTTATAGGCACCCACCCAAAGGAAGCACCAAATCCCTAATGTGCAAGCACCAACCCGCAGAACCTAGTAGATACTTTTCTCATAACGTTTTTAGACTTGGATCTATTGGTACTTTGTCACTTTCAACTTTAGATTTGTATTTTGTTCTCTCACTTCTTTAATTCTCAATCAACTAGATATTTCACTGCACTTGATTTTAACTTTTTCTCTACTTTGTAACTCTCCCCTTAGGCCCAGGTCTAATCACAACTTCTCATATATGCTCAGATAACTCTTTCACTAGAGTCTCATATCTGATATCAACACTCAGGTCTGCTTCTTTTACAAGTTAGAAACATTTCATATTTTAGATCTACATGCAGATATGTTATGGGCTCTTCTTCCCAACTCATCCTTCTTCAACATGTTACTGCTAATTTTGTAGCTCCCCCTATGCTTATGTAATTTTTTTCTCCTTGATTTCATTGTTGGAAATAATACTGAGAGGGGAGGGGGGTGTGAATCAATATTATCAATTTAACAATTTTTCATAAACAAATTGATACACGCTACTTCTGTTAATTAAACCTTCGTATATACACAATTGTGTTTAGAGAAAACCGTGTATATCTTGCAGACTTCTAATTTAGTTAGTTGATCTTAATCTGTGTATCAAAACCATAAAACAATAATCAAGTGCAGTAAACAGTACAGGAAATCACACACATGAACACAAGATATAAGGTGGAAACCCAATGTGGGTGAAAACCACCTGCTGTAATTCGTTTCTATCTTCCTTTAATAAGAAACTTCTTTTTACAATATTTCTGTACTGGTGCAGTCTTTATACCAATATGCAGGCTTCTACCTGCAGAAGGCTACAACCTTCTCTCGTTCTCCAGCTTCTCTTGGAAGGGAGCTACAACCCCCTTAGCTCTTGTACTAGTTGATGTACTAGTACGTAGGCGCTGACCTACAAAAGGCTAAAACCTTCTCTTTTCTTCTAGGGATCACGTTTCATAAATTTTCAGACTGGATCCATCAATAACATCAATCAAACATCAAATATATCTGCATCAAACAATCTCCTTTGCACCAACCAAAAACTAAATCAAACAATCACTTCTCTGAATGTTGTAACCAGAATATACTAACAGTAACCAAAAGCCAATCCTGAACCCAGAACACTGCAACAATAAACAAAAGTAGCTAAAACATATTTTATGAGACGTATGCTACTTCAATATGTAGAACCTGCATGCATACGTTGTTATATTAAGGCAAACCTGCGTATAAATTGTTTTGAATTACGGAACAAGCGTGTATACACGCCTTTGCTATGATGAACCTGCGTATAGATCTATAAAATATAATTTACCCTTTTCAACTATTCAGACATCAGTTATACCTAGATAATCAGATTTAAAGATCAAGTCATGCGCCAAATATAAAAGATCAATAGAACTTATCCTTCTTCTAGCGCTCAGGTTCCTCGATTCAAATCCAACTATGCACCATAACCCAATGACCAGTATTCTAGATCTTGTTGTTCATAATATATTCAATGCTTGAGTGCCTTTGCCTAATGGTCTCCTTCCCCTTTTATAATCTTAGTCCTTACTCAATACCATGGTCAAAAACCACTTAGAACCAATACCTTGGTCCAAATACCTGGGTTCAACACTTCGGACGAGATACCATGGTCCAAAACCATAGGTCCAAATACCAAGGACCAAAAACCAAGTTTTCCAAATTGTACGCACTTTTTTGTGCTTGAAAGTGTGTGTATACACATATGCACCTTTTGACCTGTGAATCTGCGTGTATACGTGGCTTGGTCAACAGGAACCTATGTATACCTCCTTTTCTTTATTCAGAGAGCCTGCAAGCCTAAACAGTCATCTGAGTGATTTTCCGAGTGAGTTTCCATTAAGGACAATACCTGTGCCATAATGCCAAGCCTGTGTCATAATTCCAACAATCTCCCTCTTTGGACTTGATGGCAACCCCAAGTCACTCTCCCCCTTTGTCATCAAGGGAAAAGGGTTATGCTCCCCCTGAGTACATGCTGAAATCTCTACATTGTCGTGTTGTCCATGCTCCCCTTGATTGTAGGCAAGATTTGCAAAAAGATGTTCTACACGAAAGAACATGACTTTATACATCATAAATGACCTTCCTATCACCAAAGACTCACACATACATCCATCTCCCAACCAAGTGGGGATATACCAAAATTGACTCATCCACCCAACCATGTGGAGATATACCAAAAATTTATACATGATACAACAAGAATATTACATCGTCCATCCCAGGCATAGTGGGGAACCAAAATAGGTCATTACATGACCTTGATAATAAACAAAAATGCATGACATATAGACCAAATATCTAATACAATACTATGATAGTCATCAGCAACATCTATCAATCACCATCCGAACCATCAACCATGATATCCCTGTGCATCTGTTCCACTTGAATCAAAAGCAACTGTGAAGTTGTACCAAGATCTTCTAAGATAATGCCAACATGCATTATTAGAAGTATATGCTTCCCCAAAACCTGTGCCAGATGGTCTCTGTCAGACCCATATCAGACTCTTTTCACCCTGAGTCTGGCCCACTGTTTTTCTTCAAACCAACATATATGCGACTGTATCCACAGAAACAGGCGCTCTTCATGAAACTCGCGTACAACCACTTTTCTTTGAAACAAATAAGTGTCAACAGCAAGATGATGCATCAACTACTCCCAAATTTTGTCTAAGGTATTCAAATGTCTCCCTAGGCAATGGTTTAGTGAATATATCAGCAACATGTTCCTTGGAGGGAACATGCTCCAATTTGACCTTTTGTTCAAGTACTTGTTCCCGGAGAAAATGATATTTGATAGGTATGTGCTTGGTCTTTGAATGCATGACTGGATTCTTTGAAATACTTGTTGTACTTGTATTATCACATAAAATGGAGATAGGTGGAGTACAAGTGATTTGAATGTCTTGCAATGTTTTCATCATCCAAAGGAGTTGTGTGCAGCAAGATGCAACAACCACATATTCTACTTCAACTGTAGATAATGCAATTGAACTTTGTTTCTTGATGAACCAAGATACTAATATGGACCCCATAAAGAATGCACCACCACTAGTGCTTTTTCTGTCATCCACGCTTCCTGCCCAATCTGCATTTGTATATGCATGAAGTGTGAGATCCATATCTCTAGGATACCATAAGCCATAGTTTTTTGTTCCTTGAAGATATCTGAAAATCCTTTTAACTACCTGAAGGTGTGTTTCTTTTGGATTAGCCTAGAATCTTCCAACTATTCCCACTGCATGCATGATGTCTGTTCGGGTACATGTCAGATAGAGTAGACTACCAATCATGGATCTATAGGTTGGTTGATGTAATGCTGTTGATTCATCATTTGCGATGAGGCTGCATCTTTTTACCATAGGGGTACATACTGGTTTCGAATCTTCCATGCCATATTTCTTGAAGATCTACTTGAGGTACTTGGTTTGTGATAGAAAGATACTGTCTTTGTTTTGTTGGACTTGTAAACTAAGAAAATATGTGAGCTCACCAAGTAGGGAAATTTCAAATTCTTTCTGCATTACCAAAGCAAAGTTTTGACTCGTGGCTTCTTCTTTGCTACCAAAGATGATATCGTCAACATACACAACAAGTATTAGCAATTTATCATTGTCAATTTTTATATATAGATTGCTATCTGCTGATCCTTTTTAAAAACCTTGTTGATGAAGGTATTTGTCCAGATGATAATACCAAGCCCTTGGAGCTTGTTTAAGACCATAGAGAGCCTTTTTGAGTCTGCATACACTTTTTGGATCATTTCCAAGGATGAATCCATCTGGTTGCTCAATATACACTTCTTCTTCTAAGTCTCCATTTAGAAAGGAATATTTCACATCCATTTGATACACTTTGAACTTCTGAAAGCTAGAAAGAGAAAGGAACATTCTTATGGCTTCAAGTCTAGCAACCGGTACAAAAGTTTCTTCAAAAACTATACCTTCTTTTTTAGCATACCCTTTACAAACAAGTCTGGCCTTGTTTCTAATAACATCTCCATTTTCATTCAGCCTGTTTTTGAATATCCATTTGGTCCCTATGACATTCTTATCATTAGGTCTAGGAACCAATTCCCAAGTGTTATTCTTTTCAATCTGCTCAAGTTCCTCATTCATGGCCTTGACCTAGCATTCATCTTTGCATGCTTCACTTATATTTCGTGGTTCAACAGAGGAGAGCAATGCTAGATAGCTTGAAGCTTATGTAATAGTTCTTCTTGTTTGTACACCTGCCTCTTTCTGCCACAAAATTTGAGTTTCGGGATGGTTCTTTTGGACATACTTGGATGGAGTCTTTTCTTCTACCCTTATTTGTTCTTCTAGTGCCTCATAAGTTTCTTCTTCAACATTAGTCTGATTTGATGTTGAAGAATAGTCCTCATCATCTTCAAAATATTCAGTTCTTATATGCTTTGGATTGCTGCTTGCTTCATCAACCACCACATCAATACTTTCAACAATTTTTCCAAGTCTTTTATTGTAACACTTATATCCTTTACTTCGGGAAGAGTAACCAAGGAGAATGCCTTCATCTGCTCTAGGTTCAAATGTGCCAAGCTTTTCATCAGTCCTTTTGATGTAACATTTGCTTCCAAAACTTTGAATTATTTTATTGTAGGAGTCTTACCATACCAAAGTTCATGAGGATTTTGAGTGTTGTTTACTCGGATGTTTGTTTTGTTGAGAATAGTAATGGCAGCAAATGCAACTTCACCCTAGAAGGTTGCAGGAGTTCTAGACTCATCAATCATAGCATGAGCCATTTGTTGAATTGTTCTATTCATCCTTTCCACCACTCCATTTTGCTTAGGAGTCCTTGCAGTATAGAATTCCCTTCTTATTCCATGTTCTTCACAAAAGTCAAAAAAATCATCCGAGGTAAATTCCCCTCCTCAATCAGACCTAAGGCATTTGATTCTACGATCTGATTCATTTCATCCAAGGCTTTGAAAACTTTGAACTTTTCAAAAGCTTCGTCTTTATGCTTTAGAAGTCCTATCCAACACATCCTAGAAAAGTCGTCAATGAAAAATATAAAGTATTCTTCTCCACAAGGTGACTTTTTTCCTTGATGGACCACATAAATCAGTATGGACAAGTTAAAGTGGCTTACTAGCTAATCCTTCCTTCTCAGGGAAATGTGTTCTGGTTTGCTTACCAAACTGACATGATTTACATATTGTATTGTCTGGAATTCTGATGTCAGGAAGATCGCGAACAACCTGATATTTGCATGCTTTCCTTATCTGAGGGAAGCTTAGATGCCCCAATCTTCTGTGCCATAGCCAGTGTTCATCATTCTTGCTTAGATAGCATTGTTGTTGTCCTCCCTTGAGTATGTATAAATTATTTGGAGTTCTTATGTCTTTGATCACCGTTTCTTCTGTATCAAGCTCACGAATAATACATCCATTTGATCGAAATACTACCTCATTTCCTTGATCACACATTTGACTAACACTCAATAGATTATGCTTTAAGACATCAACATACATAACATTTCCAACTTTGACCTTTTCTTTTAGAAGAACAGAGCCTTTACCTTTTATGAGTGCAAGAGTGTCATTTCCAAATGAGACCTTCCTTTCCTTTTCTAAGGCACTATATGACTGAAGTTTTTCTTTATCGCTTGTCATATGTTTTGAGCATCCACTGTCGATGTACCATTGATTTTCCTATCCTTCTGCATATAAGGCTATACCACATCTTTCTAGTTGCGTTTCTTTCTTTCTCCATGTTTTGGGACCCAATGAAGCTTGCTCCTTCTGAGATGTTTGTTGAAACTTACTCCTACATTCAGAATCTTCATGACCGAAGTTGTTACAAATAGAGCATTCTATTTCATTTTCAAGAGCAGAAAAGTTATTGTAGGTCCTCTTCATGATCCCAGTCAACTCCTTTGATTTCGTGCTTCTCTAGTCATGATGGTCTTGTAAGCAACACATTGAGCAACTTTGTGTCCAAAGTTATGACATGAGAAACATTGGCCATTAAAGAAATTCCTACGATTATCAAATCTACCGACCAGGTGATTGTAGTTTCCATTGACATTCATTCTTGAGTAAAATTGAGAATGATTTACCTGTGGTTGGTTGTAGCTTATGTTCATCCTTGAAGTAGATTGACCCCGATTTACTTGGTGATCTGCTTTATGCCTTTTGATGATTGTCAACCTGTTCACTTATCCTTGCAGCATCAAGATAACTTTTGGAGGTGGATGGCTTCTGTGCTTGAGATGCTTCTTCAGTATATCCAAGACCTATCTTGATTAGAGGATAACACTGCACTTTGATAATCTCATCTAAAGTTTCAGATCCTTTAGCAAATCTAAGATTAAGAGCTTTTGTTTTCTCAATATCTTTTCTAAGCCCCACAATTTCACATTCTAACTTTTCATTGTTTTTTTCCCTTTCAGCAAGTTGGAATGTCAAAGTATCTATAATCATACTCTTTTCTTCTAAACAATTTTTAAGTTTAGAAATTTCTTCATAGAGAACATGTTCATCTATAGCATCCAAGAAATCATCATCTTCAAAAGCCATCAAAAGTCTATAATCATTACCATGTTCATCTTCATCACTATTTGAAAGTCCATCGTTCTCTTCATGTGTATAATAGCTTTTCTTACTTATGTTCTGTTTTCTGTTCCATTTAACTGGTTCCTTACCTTTATCAAGCTTATCTTTATGAGGACATTTGGTTGCATAGTGACCGACTCTTCCACAAGCAAAGCATTTGAAAGGTATCTTACCTCTGAATCTTCCAAAACCCCGTTGAAGGTTCTTGACAAAGTTTGATTCTTCCTCTCCTTCTGACATATGTCTTGACTCATTGTATTCTCCTTTTCTTGAAGCTTTGAATGTGGCTTCACTCATGTTTGATGGAGCCCCTTTTCTCATTTCGAAAGCAGTTAGGATTCCGTGCAGTTGTGACATGGTAATACTCTGAAGACTCTATTTTTCTTCTATGGCAGAAAATTTTTATTCAAACTTAGAAGACAAGGATCTTATAACCTTTTCAACTAAAGTAACTTCTTTTATCTCTTCACCCAAGTTTTTCATGTGATTAACAATCTCATCTATTCGTAAGAAATAATTAGCCACACTTTCATCATTTTGCATTCTGAGAGTTTCATATTGAATTCTGAGAGATTGTAGTTTTGCACGTTTTACTTGATCGTCTCCTTCATAGCTTAGAATAATCTTGTCCCATATTTCTTTGGCAGTTTTGAGCTGCATAACCTGGACGA